>JAHZNE010000497.1:0-15319 GCA_027744055.1 Callyntrura sp. NNG-2020
CCTTCAAGACGAAGGTAATCCATTTAAATACAATTTTTCGGGCGCCTTACGCACATAATTGAAAGGCTTAAATTGGGGCGGTATATTCACAGGCGGTTACTTATATACAATCGAACAAGACAGTATGAATAAACTAACAATCATGTTTAGAATATCACAGATTGACGAGAAAGTTGATAAATTGGTATGAATTACACATTAAATAGCATTTTGCCAGAGCTTTTTTTAAGTAGTACTTTTAGTGCTATAAACTATGTAACGGTTATTAATCAATTTACCACTACAAAAACAAAAACAACGACAAAGTATAATATAATTTAAAACATGTGTAGATGCCATAAAATACATAGTTTTACTGACTTTAAATGAAGAAAAATAAGTATTGGGGGCAACAATTCACCTCAATATGAATGTTGGCAACTGGCTACAAATCCTTCACCTGAGCAAAGTTCCTAGTGTTTCACTCCATTATTACTACTATTTAATAACTACTCCGACAATGTGTGGACTGACCATGTGAATCAATCTAGAGTTAAGATTTTGGAGCTCATTGTCCAACTCAAATGTACTAATATCAATATCCTTGAATCCAGCGCGGACAATATCTTCATCAATCCGACGAAAACGACACCCATCATGTAACCATTTCCACAAACCTGCCCAGTTGGCTAGCTTTTGAAGCTTCCATAACTTGGTATTATATGGGGCGTAGATATGCTCCAGAAAGTAGTAGTGTCCGCCCTGCGGAATTTAAAATTGTATTTTAATGTGGGAGTGGTGCATACTTTTCTTATTACGTATAAATATGATATCATACCGGAACCAAAACCCTTTTAATCTCCTTTAGCACCTTTTGAACATTTTCTACACAGCAGAGTACCGTCGTGGTCACCACAACGTCTACACTACAGGTAGGAACCCCTCTAAGCCTTTCTCCAGGGCTAACCACGAAGTTTTCTAGATTTACATCTGGAAATTTCTCAATGTTATTCCGGAAGTAGTCTAAAAAGTGTGGGCTTGGATCCACCACAATAAGCCTACATTGCTGCGGATAGTACTTCAAATTTGAACCGCAACCCACTCCGATCTCTAAAATTCGGATGACTCCTTTATTTCTCAAGTCTATCAAATTTGAATCAATATCATCCAGATCGGAAAATAAGGCTTTCTTGATCGGTTCAATAAGCTCTTCATGAAGTTCACTGAATCTTTTCAAGTATTTCGAGCAGTACCTATAAAAAGAGAAAAATAAAACGACCTAAACAGAAGAACTCAGTTTTTACACTCAGACTCAATAATGCTGATTGCCGACATAACGCAACAAAACAAATAAGTACTTGAACTTCAAAATAGCTCTCACCACTGGCGTATGACGTGAACCTTATCAGTTAGGAAGATAAATATTCCTAAACATAGCAATGCAACAGGAAAGATGTAAGTCCATATCGTATCACGGATGTACACATCCACCTGAGCCATCTCATCTCCCGAGAAAGGAGTAGTCTTTCTGAGCAAGAAATTGAGCTTTTACACTTGTTGTTCCGTAGCTGATGGAACTAAAACACGCAGTGGGTTAGCATTACTGTATAAAATCGTGTTAAAGGCTATCATGATATTTCATGGAATAATTTGTTTCTAATCAATGATGCTAAACTTTTGAAGTCGTTAGAAGTTTTCTGTGGCAGAACAATAATTAATAATTAAATTGTAGATCGATGTAGATGAACATTATGTAAATGGCAGAATGTATTCCACAACAGCGTTTTTACGAAAGCCAAAATCGCAAACACGTAAAAGAGATCTAACATGCCGAAACGGAGATAATTTTTATGGAATGTTTACGTAGAACGGTCGAGTGTGCTATATAATGTTTGATAAAAATGTCAAAGTATAAACATGAATCACTTAAAATATTCTGAAGATTGTCCTCTGGTTCGTTGATTGCTAAACTAAGCATTTGCTGGCTGGTCGTGATCATGGTCATGGCATATGTGTTCACAATAACTTTAATGTATATATATATACAGTTGCCAGTTTTTCACTTCAACTAAGATCAGCTCACCCATTTGAATATAGGATTCAATTGCAATATAAGCGTGTAATAACGATAAGTTGTTATGATATTTAATTAGAGAAACTATAAATGCTTTTAAATGTAATCCTTTTTTCTATAACCATAGACAAATAGGCACACATGGATGTGACGAATGATTTGACAGCTTTGTGTTAATCTTGTTGTGGTAAGTCGAACCTTTATGCTGTTTATGGGTAGATTCTTTGCAATTTTTATTTAAAAGTATCTACCATCAATTTTGGAGCAATCAATTTTTGCTTACGAAGATAGTACAATATTAGATTTGCTTCACACACAGCTGCTTTTCTAGTCAACAGTCGGCAGTTCTGTGATCCACATGACTTTCATTGATGATGATGAGGTTCTTCCTCATAATTGCTTGATATTGTTGAGAAACACGTATCTTTACTTCTTCACCACCTTGGCCGGGGTAGTTCACACCATAGTACAATCACTATTATCATGAGTAAACTTTTATATAAAAATGTACACTTCTTAAGCCATTTTAGTACTAACTAACTGCAGTCATTCCTTTAAAAAGTCTGTTCATTTCAGTAAATCACTTGAAACAAGCTACAATGTTTTGTCAGTCACCTTTCCGTAATTACGAAGTTGTATCTATTTTACTAATAAAAGTCCAATTTACAAATGTAAATATGAAATAAATAAATTTTTAATGTATCTTCAAAATTGGTACTATTTGATTATCTACCCGAAATAGTACGCTACATCACCAAAACCAACCTTAGGATGTGATTCGACTAGGTATTAGGGATCTGCAGTCAAACAGCCACCGAAATAAGAGAAAAACAACCTTTGTTTTTCGGATAGGCACATTAATTTATGCATGATTGATCTTTTCAATATTTATTTTTATTTATAGTATATATACAATATACAATTGTTTAAATGTGCGTAACACAAGCAAAATGCCAGACCACTGCAAAATCATGTTTGCTCCATTTTTAACTACATATGACATAGTTGATTGTGTTTTATGTGCATCGTCATGATGTGTGAATTTCTTGCTTGTTCTTAAAAATTGTAATATTAAAATTGCTACATAAAATACACACATATATAACAGAACCACTATGGACAATAGATGATAGACAACGCTAACTATACATTATGTATCTCCACATTACATCATATCATGTATGTATAGGTTTTAGAAACTTCTGTCTGAATGGTCATTTCTTACTGCACTACATTATTATAACCACGTGAGAAAGGTTTCACACAATTTCACAGTTTCAAACAATTATGTAAATAAATTTGTGAGCTCCCTGATATTTCTGCATCAACGTTAAATGATCATTCAGTAAATCAGAATTCCGATTTCGTAAACAAATAGTGAATTTGAGCTGTATTTTTCCTGATATGTATTCGGTTCTCCGACAACTGAACATTCTTGAGATTTTCTACTTGGGACATAACATTAAATATGGGCGGGTTCATGGGTTTAAGCAAAGCAATGGGTGGCCATCCGTGTTTTTAAAAATCAAGCACAACAAGGCAATTGTATACATGCAAACTCTAATGCAGATGAAATATGAAATCCTTAGAAGCTGCGCAATCCCGACTTCAATTGCATTTTCCCTCTGATCATGGTTCGCAAATTTAAATAGTAAATTGTACTGTGAATATTGTATCCAATTTTTAATTTTCTTGCTGTGTACCGTTTTCATCAGTTGTATGTCATTCAGCTCATTTTTTTAAAATAAAATACTCCAATCATCCCGCGTCTCTATGTAGTTCCCCATCTTTTGGAATTTATTCATGAGGAAACAAGTGAAAAGGTAAGGAACTTTGGTAGGAGTGGGTAGGAGTTGGGGTATTTTTCAATCTACCACTTGACGGAAATGTAGGAGTAAGTAGCCTCACATTATTATCAAGGCGATACAACAGAAGTATGTGTATAAAAAGAGAGCTTCGTGTCTCTCTTCAACTTCATTATTATTATTCTTCGTCGTGGAGTCGGGAGTCTCATATCATCCGATCCTCTATGCACAACAGCAGCAGCAACAACAACACCATCTTTACATCCAACACAAAATATCCCTTGTCCTGTTCCAACATAATTAAAGCGTAAAATATCTTTAAAACTGGCTGTTGAATTAGCTGAAAAAACTCTTCTCAGTGACTATTACACCTGCCTAGACAAACTCTCGTCAACAATTCCTAAGGATTCTATAGTTATCAGTGAGTTAAACGCCTATTTACCTCATCCCCCGCTGTTCATCATTCGTAAGTCATTTTTTCCCAACATTTCCCTAAGTTTTCTCTGCGAAACACTTCAACTATGTGACCATTTGATAGAATAACTATTTAGACTACCGTTGACACCGTTTGCCAACTATAGTTTAGATTTTCAATCACGTGATTTTTGGACCCAGATTTTGCTGTTGGGTCTGAAATTGCCTATAGTTTGGAGTCAAAATGTTCTCACGTTAAGACAGAAAAGGGACAAAAAAAATTAGCCAAGTTTCTCATCATACATTGTGCTCCCTTAATCCAGAATTTTTCTCCCTGAATGACAGCTGCAATTATAACGGTTTTCAGTTAAAGTTGACTCTTTTAGAACTCACATATAAATACATATAAGCGCAAATCATCGTCATCATCATCATCATCATCATCGTATTTGCTGGCTTATTGCAAAGACGTACACCCAAGGATACACAATACCACCAACCACCACCAATTCACCATAAAGGAAAATTCATACATACATATACCACCAAGAATTAGTATTTTGAGTTTAGAACAAAATTGTATTGGGTTTTGGGTTATTTGGTGTACGAGAAAACTTTAAAAAACTTCATCCATCTCGTCCGTACCTCCAATCCAATACATCTACCCATGTAGTCCTCGCGTTTTAACATTGAACCCAAAAGGAAATACATGCATGTGTAGTGTATTAGTTTTTCACATGGCACGGACTTTCCATTCTCATTCGCGTTGGGAGGACTCGTCACTGGTGGTGAGTGCGAGTATATTACTTAGGTCCATGAATACAGATTCTTGTGCATTTTCTTGGTAAGAGAAGTGGAAACAATGTAAAGGTATAATATACTATACGATTTAGTAGTATAGTTGACGTTGTGTTTGTGCTATTCGTATAATCCATTTCTTTGAAGAACGAGCAACGGTTAGTTATACTATATGAAAACTACTGAAAACCCCTTTTGTTGTCCGTTGTCTGCGTTGCTCTATCTACCTTTCGTAAACTTCTATCCTCCCTTGTTAAACTGTTTAATGGTGTTTAAAGTTTGGCCTCTATATTTTACTGTGAGTCGCCACTTCTCCAGAGAAGTTTTTAGGTGGCACAGGTTGTCGCTGTGTTATTATGATAACATCGTGGTCGTCCGTAGTCATGTATGTGTATACTTATCATGGGTATTTTGGCATGATAGTGATAGAGACTTTGAGACATGGTTTTATGTTCCGTGTTTAGGAATGAATGATATTTTTACAATTTAGCTGGCTGAGCGAGGAACACAAAGAGGAAAATACACGACGACGACAATACTTGCAGCAGCAGAAGCAGAGGCAGTGCAGGGGTGCAGAAAGTGCGCGAGCGCGCGAGCGACGCTCGCGGAACAGAGGCAGTGGTTATAGTGTCTTGTATCTTTTCCATGTTAAAACTATTTTACTAGCCTTTATTACTCGATTCACAAATTCTGGTGTATATCTTTGTCTTTTTGTGGACGGACCACTACTACTACCAAAAACTGGCTATAAAATCCACTTGAGTGATATGTTGTATGCATTAATGGTTGTATATGTACAATGCCAGAATTTACACTCATCCACCAGAACAGAAAGTAAGGCAGGGTCTAGGGTCTTGTGGCGGAGAAGGTCAAAATTCTAAATAAAAATAACTTTGTGAAGCAAAAAGAAGACTAAAAGGCTTACCAGTAGGGAAGGGATATTAAGACTCGATTGGTATGCATGTTCATAAAAGCATGTATGCTTTTTCCTATCTTCTGGGGTAGGTGGTAGGTGTCCGGGAATCGCTGCGACGACGAAGACAAATTCCAGAGTAAAAATATAGCTTTTCTATGAAATGTTTTAAATACCTGCGAATTTATAAGCATGGGTGTCGAGGACCGTGAAACTTGTTAAGTGTAGTTCATAACACGACCATAATGACACCATAAAGGTACCGTTTTGCCTTTAAGTCCTTCCTTTCACTACACTCTATATTCTGCATAAGAGTTCGTATTTGCAGTTTAATTAAACACTCAGTCGAACTGTTGAGAGGTCTTTTTCAGACAAAGTTGGCGTCATGTCAATTTTCTTTTCGTGACTGGAAAATATTCCAATATTGATTGGTCTTTTAATTTCCAGAAACTTTGAAGAGAAACCTGTAGCTAGTAGGACTATTCGTGAGACGAGAAAAGGGTATTTTTATCCCGATATATTAAATCGTTATCTGCACCAACCTTCGCATACCGTCCTTCAGCCGGAAGTTCTTTGAGAGAACCCCAAAGCATCATACCCTGAATATTTACCTCAACAAGAATATTTCCACTAACTTGGAAACTATTAGTGCAGTAATAATAGGTGAGTGAAATGACAATTAAAAGCGATGGCATGACATGGCATCTTATAACTCTGTACTATACATACGAGAACGTACACTAAAACCGAGGAAAAATTTAATGAAGTCTGGTCAGAAGTCACTATGTCCCATCTCATTTCAAGAGTGATCTTGCAGAACTTTTTTTTTTACATTTTCTCCATCATTCAACTCTGTATAAATTATGCTAACGTCATGTCATGTCATTTTAATGACTTTCTTTACGATGTGGTTCGACGACACGTGCGTCATTCTCTGCCACCAGAATCGGTATATATTCAATCAACCTAGGGTGTCTGGGAAATACTCCGGAATGTGACTTGTGTGATTCCGTTACACTGATTTTATGATATTTGCAGGTAGCCATTAGGTGTTTGGTGCGTCGGAAGCGGTCAGGAAGCAATATGAATAAAGGACCCCCAGGGATACCTGAGTTAATACCTCGGGGTGCGCAGATAATTAACATTAATCGTGGTAATGGCATTACTGTTGGAAGACACAGCCTTCCTGGATCGATTGGGGGAAATGGTGGTGTTATGACTGTTATTGGTGGGAATCAAATTCAGCAAGGAAGTCCCCCCGTTCGAAGACCGACTGCAACCCCAGGAAAACGTAAGTTCACTACGTAAATTGTGACATTTTGTGTAGTGTTTCCTGGTTTAAGATAACCAGTTGACAATGCATGGAAGTTTAGCTTGACATTCAGACAACTAATGAGTCATTTTCTAAATTGTGTCCCAGTAATGCGATTACGATGTAGGTTTAGGCCATTGCATGATGCATACATTAAAAATGGCGCTATTGTAGAAGATGATGCCGATGTTATTTTCCTTTGCGGTGATGGTCATCAGCTTAAAGCACACAAAGTGATAATGGCATCTTCCAGCAAATTTTTTGCTAAAATTTTTGAGGAACAGGTAATGGTAATGTTAACATTCATTATTGTAATTACTGAAATCTACATAGGTATGCAAATTGTATGTTTTATTGTTAATTTTATACGAACTTTTAATTCAATCAGACAAATCAAATAGCTGTCGTCACCATCCCGGACATTAAGGTCGATATAATGAAATTAATCCTTCACTTGACGTACCGTGACCGTGTAATTCTTACCATGCGACAAATTAAGGAAGTTGGTGAGTTCATTACAGTTTTTGGAATGGCATGGACTCATTTTGGATATGAAGAACATACTGGAGACGAACCGTTATCATCTTTACCCATGCCCCCTGTACCAATAAAACCTGTTGAATTAGCACGCTCCTTGCCACTTAATTCACCAAGGTCTTCTCCACAACCACAACAACGACAAATAAAACAAGATCCCCAAGTAAGCCAAGTTCCTCGAAAAGTTTACAGCGGCCCTGGGGCACGAATGGCATTGCAGCAAAATGTTATGAATAATGGAAACGATGACGAGGTGTTTTCACAACAACCTGATCAACAGGTAATAAAGTTTGCAAATGTTTGTTAAATGTTTCATTCAATTCAATTAAGTTATTATACCAACTATGGCTATTTTTATGTTCCGAAGGGTCAAAGTGAGCGTCACTCTCGTAAATCCCGTCTCACTCCTCGCGCTGGAACTGAAGGAGAGGACATTGTGGAGCAAGATGAAGAAGATGACCCCGAAAACTTAATTCGGGATTGGATGTCAAGGTTAGGAAAACGGGAACCTGCCACTGCTTCCACGCCAAGTGGTACTACCAATGCCGGGGCCACCGCCGGTGTCAAACGTATGCGACTGGAAGATGAACAAACTAAAGCAAAAAATAGCTGCAGTGTGTGTCAGCAAAAGTTTAATACCGATACTGCTTGGCGTTGGCACGAAGATAGACATGTGGGTCATACAATGTTCAAGTGCAAGTTTTGCGACGAACTAAACAACACTCCAAAAGCTTGTTGGACCCACGAACGAGATGTTCATGGCTTCAGTGGTCTACAATTTTATAATTCTACACAAAATGTGCAGCATCAATTACAACAGCAACAAAAGCAACAACCCACTCAGCAGCGGACTGTAGTCAAACCCAACCCTATAGCTGCTGCCAAATTTGTAGGTTCTCCAGGTCAGCAGCTATCCAAACGCATAAAATTATCAACGATGAAGAAAGTGCAAGCACAAAAGAAAAAACCAGTCCCTGCCGTTGAAACAAAACTGTCTGAAATTGGTATTGGAGAGTCTAATGGAGCAGAACAACTAGACTACAAGAAACTTAAACAGTTACATTGGTTGTATGTGTGTGAGCGATGTGGAAACTGTGCTGACAGCGCTTCAAAAGCTACTTTACATTACAACCGTTGTTTTCCAGAAAAAGAAAAGAAGTTTGAGGACACGGTAACAAAATACAGACAAGGGTTTTATGGTAAGAGCAGCTGCCCGTTATGTCCACGACGATACCCCCAAAACAGCGGTTTCATGATCCACTGCGGCCATCAGCATCAACAGTATAGAAAACTCTTTACTCATACTGGCGGTACTGACGACCAAATTAAATGTAACAATTGCAAGAAAAAGTTTACAGAACCTACTACCTTCCACGAGCACCTGGAAGGTGATGACATTGACACTTATCAGTGTGGAAATGAGGCAGAGGAAGACGCCGTTCAGGAACCTTCTCCACCAATAGTAACAAAACCAACTCCTGCAGCTCGTTCTTCTTCAGAAGGAAAAGTTACCCGACCACGACCACCTCGGCGCCCAGAGTCCCCAATGGAGAGTAAAGCTTCTTATAAAGTACAGTTCCACACTCCCCCTAAAAGTGCTCGTCTTGCTAGCCGAGCACAGGCTGAGGCTTCAGCTGAAGCTGCGAAGGCAAAAGCAACGGATATTAACTTTCCACCAGTAGATTGTCCTGTCTGTGGAGACAGCGACCTGCCAAATATATCAGTTCATTTAAACACAAAGCACAAAGATTTGAATGTGGACGTTAGTAGGATTTCATCAGAATTGCTGCGCTGTAAAGGTTGCACCATTACTTTTGACATTTGCGACTTACTTGATCATAAAAACTGTCTCAATCAGCAGCAAGATGGAGACGGTGTTGATGAGGAGGCGAAGACATCCACGTTCACCGGACCACAAAGAAGGTCGTCATCCAATAGTGGCACCACAAAACAAGCAAAACCGACACCAGTTGTAGTTGATATGGACTCTCTTCCGCCCGGTGTTGGACGCTCTCCAATTGAAAAAATTGAAATAAATGATCTTCTTTCAATACAGGCGATCCGATCGGCCTTGAAGTGCTTGATTTGCGGAACAACAGCCAAGAAACTAGGCGCAATCGCTGACTGCCTCCGCGCACATGGAATTCACAGATGTTCCCTTTGCTTTAACTCATATTGCAACAAAAGCGATTACGCCCTACATTTGAAAAAATGTCATGGATCAGGATCGAATAAATTAAAATGTCCTCTTTGCCCGAAAGCATTTGCTAATGCAGGTCAAACTTCAGGTCACATGTACTCTACACACTGGCTCCAAATTCTCAAGCAGAATGAACAATCCCTTTTGGTAGACGTAGTTCAGGAGGTTAAAAAAGGGCCAGAGACAGAAACTGGTGAGGTTGAAGTTGGAAAAACAAATAAAGTCGAGGACAAAACGGACCAAGATGACGATGATGACGACGACAAAGATTTAAAGGATACAGAGGACGACGATGATAATCAAGCAGCAGTTAGTGGAGTATTAGAACCAGAGCCCGAGGCAGATGATGAAGATAAAATGGAAATTGACGATAATCCTCTGCCAGACAATGGTAATGGAGAAGAAGGCCCAAAAATGAATTCTACATCGACAAGTAGCAAGAACGATAAAAAGTAAAAGAAACGCACGATAAATCTAAAGTCATAACAGTCATAACTTTCCCACGTTTTATTTTATGAAAAACTTGAGAATAATTCGTTTCTTCTCTGCCGTTCTGCCACTTTCATCGTTTAGGCAAACCTTTAAAACGTTTTGGTATTAGTTTTTAGTTCATACTGAGTTAGATAGTTGATAGTTTTCATCTAGAATTTACCAAAATTCTTATTTTTAAGCGCTCTGGTGTACCCCGTTGAATGACAGTTTCAACAGACTTGTAGGTTCAGGTATGGTGAAGTTCCGTAGTATATCGTATTAGAGTATAATTTTTTTTAAACAAAGATAAAAAATTGTTGATTACTTTTCTGTGAAATGGAAGAGAGCTTTGTGCTAACTAAACATTTTGTAGTCGTTTTACATGTATATTCTGTTGTCGCTACATGCCTTGATGTTAACTGTCAGATATATCTGCTTCGTATTTCAAAGAAATAACTCATTTCATCCGAAGTAGCATTCATTTTTAGACTTAAAAATAGTCAAAGTGGCTGCATATATAAATTTTTTGTAAAAAAAAATTTTTTTTAATTTTTGTGTATTTTTATTATTTTCATTTCAAAAGAAATGTAAGATTGTTGACCACCGTTTTTAAGCTAAATATGTGTTGTTCTCACTTTAATTTACATTATATATATAAATATATATGCATAATGTTTAGCAACTTCTATTAACGTTATGTTGTTACGAATTATAATCACACTTATGTATATCTACTAATTGTCCATCAAATATATACGATATAAAAATGAAAGATTTATATTACAACTGTTCTCATTCGCATTAATAATTAATATACATTATTATGTTTATTGTAAGTGTTTGCGGTATAAAGGATGGGAAGCGTAAAATTTATACGTTCCTAAAACCATAAAAATTTATAATTTAAAGCAGTATGATAGAAAACAAGTTCCCGTTAAAATTAAAATCTCTTTTAAAATAAACTGCTTTATTTTACAGTTTAAATGTGAAATGTACTTTATCTTGTTATTCGTTCTTATTCAAATCAAGGTAGTGTTGAAGTTTAGATATACTGCTGTACCAAAATGGAAGTTTAATGAAATGAGTATGCATAAACGCTCATTTCTGTTGAAATGGGAAACGTGGAAAAATTTAATATAAAAATATAAATAACGTCTCTTAAATGATAAATCTATCTTATTTTTAGGTCATGTCATTACACATTAAATGTAGTTCATTGCAAATTATCTAACAAAAATGATATATAAATAAATAAACATTATAAAGTAGAAACTAGTCACGAATGCTCATGTATGATTTACTTCACTTGCTTCTGAAGCGAATACATGCCAGTGGAAGACAACGTTCTGTATTCAGGCATGGTTTATATGGCATGAAAGCCAAATCACATGTCATAAGATCGTAACTTTTGGCATATACGAGGATCATACAAGCAAAATATTCCATAGTAATAGTAATGAAGCGAACTATATAAATGAAGCGAACTATATATAGTATTATATATAACGTAGTATAGTTATAAATAGTTCGCTTCATTACTATGGAATATTTTGCTTGTATGATCCTCGGGCATATATTGATTATATATTCATTGGCTAGAAACGTAAACTACTCTAATCTAGACTGAAGACTCAAGCGCTGACTTTTCAACACATAGATCATTCTGACAAGTTATTTGCTAATTGTTCTGCGATACCATAATACATCCGTTCATTTTTGTAATTCAAAATTGGGGGTGGATGGTGGATCCTGGGTAGGGTGGATCACTTGCAATTTGCAAGAAGATGTATCTTCTTTTTCCTGCTATAAATACTAGAAACACAAAAGTGCGTGCGTGCCTAGGAAACTTTTATCGACCACTCAGACTACCGCGTTTGGCTTGGCTCTCATTGTGTTGTACAAATAGATTTAAGCCCGCACACTGATTTTTCATATGTCATCCATGGCAAAAATTTCCAAAACGCCATTTACGCCCATGTTAGTTTCACCGTGCTTGCAAAGTACGTATCTCATGATTGACTAATCGTATCGGGTTGAAANTTAAGAAAAATATATTTCTTTATCCTTTTAAATATCATTGATTGTTGTACATGATAATGTATCGTATGCCTTCGTCATCACATGTCGTTATTGTTCGCACTTATAATATAAAACAAACGAAAAGTCCAAACAGTGCAAATACAAAGTAAATAATTCTAACAGCGATCAGATTTGTTTTGGAATAAATGCTTAAAGCATGCCACGACCAAGGGTAACTGCATTACCAATTAGTAATTCTAGACGAGGTCTTATACCAGGTGGAAGTGAGCAATTTAGGTTGTACAAGATTTTGCGACGTCAACAAAATCGAGTCAACAACCCTAGCCAAGATGCTAGAAACAATATTGCAAATGAGGAAGACGATTCCTCAAATTCAGACCATTCTCTGGATTTGGATCCTGATGCAGAAATGCAAAAGGCTGCGAACCTTTGCTGGAGTTACGCGAATGATTTATATTTGGTGAGATCTCTGACAGAAAAGCAAACCTAAACCATTCACAAATTTTCTTTGCTAATAAATAATTTAAAATAAAAATTTTTATGCAGCCTCTCAAAGAAAAGCATCCAACAAATCTAGTATACTCTCCAGTAGGGTATTGCTTAAGCAGTTTGCTGCTTCTGAAGGGCTGCACCGGCCTTTGCAAGCGAGAATTATCTCAGGCTTTGTTCACGTGTGATGAGCCACATGGAGACGCCACAAGTGATTGCGATAAATGCTGTTTGGATTTGATGACTGGGTTAACTGCTCTTCTACAGTCGATAAAAGAACATGAAAATTTTTACGTCTTAAAACATGGATACAAACTGTATATTGACCGAAACCATCAACCAAAATTGTCATTTATTGGCATGGTGACAGCTGTTCACCCTGGACACATTGAAATGGAAGCCATGAACTTTGCTCCTGAAAATTGGCAGGAATGCAGCGCAAAAATTAATCAGTGGGCACATTCGGCCGGAGGAAAAATGCTGGGAGACATTGTCACGAATCGGAGTTTGAATACAAAAATAATTATTGTGAATCCTATTTATTTTACAGGAAATTGGGTTCATCCATTTAATCCAGCATTAACGCGAGATATGAAATTCTTCCTAAACGACAAAGACTACGTTAACGTTCCAACGATGAATTCGGGGGTGCTAAAAAATTTATTGTACGGGCCGATAAACAAATGGGCGTGTAGGGCTTTGATGTTACCTTATAAGGTAAAAAAAGAAATAAATTGAAGAAAACTACAATCACAATCGCAATCACTTGTACTCTTGAAGTGTAGTTTCGTTAAAAGGTTCTATTTTTTTAATAACAGGGAGACCATTTGTGTCTGGTGATATTCTTGCCAAATGAAAAGACGGGTTTGTCTGTGATAGAATCAACCCTGGATTCCATTTCTCCTTCGGATTATTTTCAAGAGATGCATACCTTTCGGAAAAAGTTGTCTTCTTTTGCTGAATTCCATGTATGTATTCCGCGTTTTAAGCTAGACTGCACCATTGATTTTCAAGGCCCAATGAAAGAAGTAATGTTCACCATTATTATTATAGCATGATGCTTTGGTTTAACAAGTTAAGTTAAATCGTAATATAATTGCTTACGAACGACATCATTGCAGCATGAATGAATATTCGCATTGTAGATGGGTATTGAGTCAATATTCCAACCTGGAAAGGCAAACTTTTCTGGTTTTTCTTGCAAAGCCCCCAAAGAGCTTTGCGTTACACAGACTCTGCAAAAGGTAGTATTTGATGTGAATGAGCTGGGATCAGAAAAGCTTCCAGGTAAAAAAGCGGCAATCGAAAAGTCATTTATTTATTGTAATACATTCAATGAAACTGAATCACTGTTGTACGTTGTACATAGAGCGATTTATGGAACATAACGACACTTCACGCAACAATTGCGTCAACCTGTCGTCTCCTCCAACTCATTCAACCACAAGGCGAAATCCTGCTAATGTCAGGGTGGACGATGAAGATGAAGTCAGCAATGAAGTTATAGAATTTCATGTTAATCGTCCGTTTTATTTTCAAATGGTGGACGTCAAAACGGATTTGATTGTATTGACCGGTACCTGTAAAAACCCGCTTCATGGAAAAGACTTCGGGATAAAGGAGTTTCTCAATAAATATGATCTAGAAGTCACACCACATCATCGAGTAAATAAGAAGGATGATATGCTACTAAAACGTAACGCGTTTTAGCTATGACTTGTGTGGGCCACAAGTTGTGGCGTAAAAAGATACGATATTAACTTAATATTATTAAGTTTTCTCGATTGTAATTCAGAAAAAGTTATTTCTTATTACCTCACTACTACTTTCGAATAAACCTCAGCTAAGTTGAATCGGTGATTTTACTGTTCAGTTTCAGCAACATGTATTTGGAATAGCAACATCTAACCACGGTTCCCCCGTAAACTACACTGAGAAAGAATGAGAGGGGAAAATATTATTGGAGTGATAATGAAGTGAATTTTGTAGCAAGACATATTTGGAGTTTTACTGCGATCCTAGTTAACTATTTAGCTTAGTTTAGTAGTATTAGTCGGCATTAAAGCTCAGAATTCGTATTTATAATATTTCTTCCATAAAATATGTACTTATAAAATTCACTTCCGCGAAATATTTCGTAAGTTTTTAAAATACCGGGCTAATTTCCTTATGGTTTTTATTGTGTTAGTTTATTTCCTCGTTTATTTAGGACCAGCCTCCGCTGGGAGTATATAGGAATGCTTTGCCCCGTCCGGCCGTCCGGCCGGTGTATCCGCGATAACTCTTG
>JAHZNE010000498.1:967-15498 GCA_027744055.1 Callyntrura sp. NNG-2020
GGCAGCCATTTTCCCATTTCTCTGGCAAGTAGGTACCAGGGACGCTAACCACCAGCCAAGGACCAGTGAAGCCGCACAGGAGCCCCCCCTGACCCCCTGAAGGAAGGAATCTTTATAACCTACAGTGATTTGATTTGATGAAAGTGTAGTGATAATGCGGTACATTATAGATTTTGTACAACGTGCCGATAACAAGATGTCAAAACGAGTTATCCATTATATTCATATTTACTAATATATTTCTACACTTTTATATTTCTGGCTAATTATCGTAATTAGCCAGATTAATTAGCCTAATTAGTATACTTCAAAACTTGAGTAATTTATATTACGCTTGCCGTTTACCAGGTTGTGCTGTGATACATTTACCCAATTTTCTCCATACTATTGAATGAATCCGTTATTAACAGATCCTACTTGCGCAATATAGATATCTGATTCATTTCTTAATCACCTATAATTATGTTGCATTCCTAATTCGATTACATAATTTGCGCGTTGTATGGCGCACTGTTGCGCCAATTTTATATTATAAAATGGATGTAATAAAAGAGTTGAAATTATCGATATATGAAAGAAGCTCATAAGGACAATAACGATTAAAAAATTGCAGGTTGGTGATAAAAAATAACTATGTGGTTGTTTCAAGATATGAGCCACTTCCTTTATGGTCCACCACCTTCCCTTACTTACTTTTTCCTAATATTTAACAATTACTATGGTGTGCTTTCAATGTAAATGCTGTGTAGTTTCATTCTTATCTGTTCTGTTGACTCAGCCAACATTTTGCTGATCGGCAGTTGGTTTTCTGTAAAAGCATGAAGTCGCAATGTTCACACATATTACGTTCTTACTATTGCTTTGTCTGTCACCTCAAATAGGATCAACGTCGACTGAAAATGAAAATGACTTTAATTTTTTCCCAATTTGCAACGACTACCAGAATAACGCCAGTAATAACAGTGCATCCACCATAACCATCCCCGCCACTCGAACCAGTCAAGTTGTCTATTATAATCCGGATCCCGAATTTTCCTTCACTTTACCCGTAAGAATAGTTTATATGGAGGGGTGTACAGAGGATATCGTGGAACGACAACTATTCTGGGATTTTGAGGAGTTAATCTACGATAAAACCCAATTAAGAAATTTTCAAGGAATATTAGAAAATGGAACTGATCAACCTCACCAAATTTCATATTTTACATCAGCGGGTATTTTCTATGACAACTTAACCGCTATATACTATCAACCGGATGGAGACTACTGCATCAAGTCGTAAGCTACATATTTGAACAATGTAATGTAGGACAACGTGTTTAATGAAATGGAAGTTATCTATAATCGTGCTATGTTCCAGTATCTACTCTTTTCACTTTATTACAGATACTCAGATGAAGAAATTATCCTGCAAATATGTCCGCTAGGCAGATTTAACTTACAAAAGAAATTGAAGCCTCCGTGGATTAATCCCCAAGTGCTGTGCGGTAGAAGAAGTCCTGATGTATTGGGAAATGTCTTGCGTCCGCTCGCCAGAAACGAATGGAGTGACCCCTTGGCAGCCTCCATTGTTCATGCTTGAAGGACATTCTCCACAGCCAATACCACCCGGGAATAACATTCGTTTTGAAATGGCCAAAATGCCGACAAACTGTAGTAGAATACCGGGCACTTTCCAGTTATTTAACGGCGCCACCGTCCAGAATCCAGAAAACTTGGAAGAACGACATCAGGATAACGTTAATCTAATTGTCCCCTTGTCCCAGGATCCCTCGGCAGTGATACGACTCCTGATTTTGAATTCAGTTAAGCGTCAGTGGCAAATATATCATCCCGAGGCATTCTGCGTCGACGGCTTCTTCGTCAATGACACGGAAAATCCTGAAATGCAGTATACAGGGATAGCGGAAAATTTTGTGATTTACTATTGTGGTGACCCAACCTCGGTACACGATTATCAGTACAGTACCAATGAATTGGCAGTTTACACCGCCATTTTTGTGGTTAACGATATAATTTTGCTGGCCACCGTCTTGGTATACCTGGCGCTCTGGAGAAAACATAATCTGCACGGTATTACCGTTTTCTCCTTCACTCTCGCCCACTTCCTGAGTTATCTAGTGATAACCATCTCCATCGTCGTCCTTTCCCACAAAGTCACCCAAAGTTCCGGTCATCTCGAACGGGTGGAGCGAGGCTGGTTTTGTTACGGGGTGGGGGTAGTATCTCACTTCTTGTACTTCTGTAGTCACACGTGGCTCACCCTGTTGAACGTCGACCTTTGCCTGAACCTTCAAAACGATAACAGCCTTGCGAAACGAAGGGAAAGATAGGAAAAAATATCGGATTTACTCTCTTATCGCTTGGGGACTCCCATTGCTTTTCGTCTTGGTCACCGTCGGTTTGGACGTGGCGTACCGGGATCCGCGGTCCTTGGTGCCTGTCCCGGACTTCGCCAAGGTCACTTGTTTGGTTTCGCCGTATTTTCGGTTGGAGTATGTCTACATTCCGGCAGGGGTTATAATGTTCATCAACTTTGGTTTGATTTTGGTAACGGCTTGCCTATTCATTCGAGCGAGGAGGCAAACCAGTGGCACCTTTCAGACCAACGGATATTCGTATGATAATATTACTTTTATTTGAAAAAAAATGTAATTTGTATATTTTTTATGCATTTTAATTATTTCAAAAATTTATAGAGCAAGACTATTTATTAAGCTGTTTATCATCATGGGCGGATTTGGTCACCATGGGTCAGTGGTAAATTTTCTGATTTGGTTTTACTATGCACGGGAGGATAAACACAAACCGGGGATTGTGGTGGCTATTGATTGCATTGGATACTTTGTTCCTTTTCTGCTGTTTATGATTTTTTGCATTAATGGTCGTATCTTGGATCAACTACGGGAGACGTATCCCAGGGTCATGGGTAATAGTGGGCACCATATGAAAACACATTCCATTTGATACAAAATTATTATGAACTGCGTCTCATATCTTTGCTCGCGCTTATGTAAGCCCATGCAAATTACGAGTTTTAAAAGTCGTATAACTTTCTACGTACGCGGTCAATTTGTCTGAATTTTTGTCTGCCACAATATCTTGGGTTGGGCTACACTACCAATAACGTTTCAAGTTTTTTCGCACGGCGGAAGTGGGTTAAAAACTGCAAAACTTTGTACGCACCTTTTTTAACATTGGCGTAAATGGGAAAAAAGGTGCAGAAAGTTATACGACTTTTAAAACTCGTAATTTGCATGGGCTTATATCAGCGCGAGCAAAGATATGAGACGCAGTTTAATCATCAGCATCATAATTAACAGCTAAGTTGTATTCATAAAAAACAAATTATTCTTTGCTTTGTTTTTTGTAGAACCGATTTGGCGTTTTTGTAGTAGCATGCGTAGATGTCTGCAGAAAAATGAAGCTTCCGTTCCACTACTCCACAACTAACACCAGTCATCATGGAGATGTATCTTACAATGAATAACAAAACTGTAATGTAACAGGAGTTTAATACTGTTTCTCTGTACGTTGTCACAGTTTCTATATCCTTGTTGTTACCATGTTTGTGCTTAATAAAAATATTAAGTTGTAAAGTATATTGAAATATGTAAATGTAAGAAAAAGTCACGTAAATTGTAATTAACGTTAATTAACATGACTCATGACATGAAGACGCAGCCGATATAATAAGTTTAGACTAACAGGTAAGTGACAATGTTATCTTGTTTCCCCTAATTTACAGTCTGTCTCGTTTATGCTTGCCGCTAAAATATCAGCCAGAATTCATTGTAAAAAGTAGTAAAATGTTAATTAGGGTATTCCTGTTACCAGTGCTGGTCGACATGGTGGATGAAATGAAACTTTATGAATGAACTAATACAGGTTTCAGTTATTGAGAAATTTGGCGTCATTAAGGATCATATATCCCAGGAGAGGAATCAAATAAATACTGAATAACAGTCGTGTATGAAAGTGATAAAGCAATGAAAAATGAACTAGGTGCCAAAATTCTAGTTGACATTGAAAATATTGTTGAATGACATTCTCATTGTCAATTCATTAACTTTTACTATTGTAGTTATTCATTGAAGGGTTACCGTTGACTTTGTGGTAAATTTCCGATTTAACCTATGTAGGATCCCATAATCATTATTGCATAATGTAAGCCAGGTGACATTTGAGGTTCATATATGACGGAGACACTCTATGGGCAACTGGAATAATTACTTCAATACTTCTTTTTATCAGAAGATATTTCTTGGGCGGGCGGACAGACAAACAAGTTATATATAAATGACTTCTTCACATAATAGAAAGAAGATACGTAGAAGTGATTAGAATATTCTACTTCTACCATATTTTGATTGACGGTAAATCAGAAGTTCAGCTATAAAATGCATTTGGACTGCAACAAAGAAACATCAAGTTAATACTCCCCAGTCGGAACCACAGTAAAAAAAATACAGCTTCCTTTCTAAATTATCGGTTATCATGAATTCGAAGCTGCTTTATCTTATTGTGACCATTGCGGTTTTACTCCTGACAAACTGTGACTGTGACGAAGAAGGCGACACTACCAAAAATAGCGTTTCCAAAGGCGCTTCCTTTGCCCGAGAAATCCGTCAAGTAGTTAAATGGGGTCCTGTGCAACGACAGGAATATAGAAGAACTCTTATGAACAAGAGGCAGCAATATATAAACATATTTTGGTTTGTCGGGCTGTTCCCACCAACTTTTATATACACTAGTCTAGCAACATATGGGTTAAGTGCATTGTTAGGATAAAGTGCAATATATTATAAACAATACCTAAATTTAAAATACAAACAAATGATTTTCAATATATCTACCAAATTACAATCACATATTATCCATATATCGACCTTTGTTTAATTTTGAATAACGTATACTAGTAAGTTAAGAAATCACAATGGTAAAGATGTGTAATTTTCCACAAATTTTCTCAAATTGCACGTTTGCTTTGTGTTTTAAATTTTGAAATATACTTTCACGTCATTAGTTTTCCTAATATGGATCGTATACTACCCATTTCCTTTATTCCATACCATAGCTTCCTTGTTTTAATCTCACTTCCCTTATTACTAGTATTGGATGTAGTATAAGTTAGAATGAAGTAGGGCTCGAAGCCAGTTAATATAGTTCTTCTCTAGTGACACTTTTCATGCAAACTTCCTCATAAGAAGAATACCATCAAAACATTTAAATTATCTGCAAGCACAACAGCAGATTACTTAAAGCAAGAATTACTAATCGATAAAGTAATTTCCGTTAGCATTCAAAAACTTGTTCATGTTCTAACCAACCAGCGTTTTCCTGGTATAATACAACTCACAGTACCTCTATTTACCTGTAAAAACATTCTAGTATACAATACATTTTCAAGGCGTTTGAAAACTGCCCGATATTTACAATGCTAACCATGGATTCCTCCTCAGAAGACATTTTGATAACCGTTTCTCACCATTTTTTCCAACATGCAGATTCTTGTTCTGTTTATTTTCGCGGTCTCTATATTTTTGGATATTGGCCCACTCCCTTGATTTTGCTGTCAGCGTTGAGCTCTCTAAAGTTACAGGGCTCCGTCACCAGATTTGTTTCTCAACAATGTAACTTGATCATTGGCCGATTTATGGAACCTTCAATATCGACGGAGTACTACTTTCAACCTCTCCTTTTGTCCCCCTACACCATACTCCTAATTCTCGAGAACGTTCTGGAACCACATCCCACTGTCGCACAGACTTTCCAAGAATTTACCCATCATCTGGAGTGGGATCACACTGGATTTCACAAAAATTTCCCGGCCATTAAGATCTACGCGTTTAGTGCACATAGTCGCACAATTTATGCTATGTTAAATTGTAACGGTTACTGCAGGAAATTTCTCGTGTCGTTACACCCGTCACTTCTAGCACAACTTTTATCTTCTCCCATACGCTTTCATCGACGTTATTTTCGCACTTCCTTATTAGACAGAGAGGTTCTCATTCATCCCTACAGTCATGATCATGTCAAAGTGAAGTCGTCTCGGGATCGGAAACATATTATATCTTGTTCTGAAGTTATAAATGGGGAAATCCTCGTTGAAAGGAAATTTTGTCACAATTTTAATATATTACTGCTTGTGCTCCAAGCAGAACACAACCTATCTGCCTTAACCTTATCCAGCTATCCCAGAGCGAAACCCGAAGACACCGCATTCATCTGGCACTGGCAAATCATTCAGGCGCCCAGCTACCACGGAGATACAAAACACTTGATTGTTCCACTATTCTACGAACTGGGCTATAAATTGGCCTACTCTGGATACGAGAAGTTGGTATATTGCCAACGCGAGAGAAAAATTGCATACATCAACTACGAAATTTGGACAAGTCCCTTACCCCCCACATTTTGGTACATCATAGCCGGGGGTATCATAATTAGTGCCCTAATAACTGAAGCAGTTCGAACGAGGGGCTTCCTTGGGAAAACATTCTGGGAAGGTTTAGAAGCCACTTTGAATCAAATGCTGTTTTTGTACTCTATGATATGTCGGGATCCTCGGTCCATTCCCAGCACATGGAGCAAATGCTACCTTTTTCTAGTTGTGGGGGGACTAATGTTGTGGGTGGTTTACGAGAATGAAATAACCAGCTTTACAATATCTCCCCCGAGGTCTGCCAAGATAAAGGATATGAGAGAGGTGGCAGAGAAAGGGTATAAAATATACGGGACCAAATCTGTGTATTATAACTTACGAGGGTTGTTCAACGGTCATGACATAGGACACAAATTAAATGGAACTTTTGTAGAATCAATAAATGATTCGGAGCGATTGGAGAAAAAACTGGCATCGACGATAGATTGGAACGTCATGTTCATTACTCCAGTGCAAGATACCTTGAAAAGTGAAATGACGAAGAAAATACAGCTCGAAGCTGAAGTAATGACGCGATTGAAGGCAAAAGCAGAGTGCCATCTTGTTGGAGAGTCAGTGCTTGAGTTACGCCACTACTGGAGAATTTACACCATGAATCGTGTTTGGATTTTGGAGACTTTACAGCGAATAAGAGAGGCTTATTTGTATGAAACGTGGGAAGAGTGGTACTTGCTCCAGTTTAGACAGCACAGTCTAGGAAAATTGAGAGAGCAAGAAAAAATGGCGGTGGATGCTGCAGGTCCGGATGTTATTAATCTGGGGAAGATTTTACCGATTGTGATTGTGTACTCGGGACTTGTCTTGGTTTGTGGAGTAGTGTTGATTGTGGAAAATGTAAGGTTGTATTTCAAATTAAGAGGAATGCTTGTAAAATTGTATTAGAACGGATTTTATCCTTTACTATAGTATATCAACAACTGTAGCGCTATTTGCCTTTCATCCGCAATTTATATAAGGCACAAATCTGCAAAATCATTAAATTTTCAAACAAATTATAAATTAGTAGCTGTCAATTTGATGGCAATGAGTGTAAAGCTCATTATTGGCTTATGCCAATACAGCCTATACATTAGTACAGGCGCAAATTAAACTTTAAATCAATTGTAAGTTTTCCTGTAAGTTTCAGGTATTTATATAGGTTTTTACATCGGTATGAGAATACTGTTTGCGTTTAATTTTGTTCGAGTGTTTTTGAGATAGGTACTGTTAAATTGGTTTCATTTTTATATAAGGCAAACTTATTTGATTTGCAATGACTATATAGATTCTCTTCTTAATATTTATAGCTTAATAACTTAAGTAATATAACGTGATTTTTACTTACAAAGTATAATTTACTTTTTTGGTATGACTCCAATTTAAAAGTTATAACGAAAAGCAAAAAATAAAAGTCAATCGCAAAAATTTTAAAATAATAGCAATGGAAACAGTGGTAGATTGGCAGTAAACTTTACATTTAAAATATCAATTAACCGTTGTAATGGCCATATTCAATTCAAAGTAAAAATTCACTTAAAATCTAGCAAATTACTAGAACTTCTAAATCTCAGAAGGCATACCATATAGATAAAACAAAAGTTGCATTTTCTGAGATGGAGAATTCAATTTTTACAATTGTTTCACAATTCTGTCAAACGCAAATGCTGAAGCAACTGTTTTTTGACATAGGTTTAAATTTACAAGTGAATGGTAATGTTTAAATTTTACATTTATGTAGTAAACACAACGCACTAGCGCAATAATAAATCTAAATTAGAAAATAAACGTATCTGTGTCTCATCTCTGTGATACGTTATTGTAGCCTTGGAAACAGAGCCCAGGCATATTTTGGTTCCCGGCATCCTCGTTACGTTGAAATGGCATAGCTATCAGCATCCCTGTAATGCTAATAGCTATGCCAACTAACACAGAGAACCGAAATATACCTGGCACCTGGGCCCTGCTTGGAAGTCTAAAACTCAGCACCTGATAAAGAAAGTATATTGTTATTAACTCAAGGCAGGCGGATAGTAAATCAGAAAATGATGTAGACTAAAAATTGAATTACATTGTTTTAATTCTTTACTTATTTAGATAACACTTTTCCCCATTTATGCCTTCAAAGTAAAACCGTCTGCATACTTGGCCTTCCACGCTCCGATTAGAAACAAAATTTTCTCCATACAACAACTTTTGTGAATGTTTGCGCCTTTCCACTAAACTATACACAAGCCAACAAATAATATCCTTTTGCCTTTGAAATGCCTACCGACTTGGAACATCACGCTTACAAACTCAATCAAATTATTTCCAGCTTCCTGTGTCCCTATCATTATGTGTCTTGGAATGCCCACACTTACCCGTGGAAACACGAGAGCTGTCATATTCGTAGAATGTGGCTCTACTACCTGATACCCGGTCTAAATATCGTTGGACTAATCCTTACTTGTTTCAGCCTGGTTTTCCAAATTTATTTCCACCCTCAGCAATCATTCCAGCTATCTTTGATGAAAATCGTGTCTATCGGAGTATACTCCATTCTTATGATGTTAATCCTTCTTACAGACACATTGTTTATCCAAGGCGGTCAAGAATTGGTAATTGCGGCCAACTGGTTGTTTAAATGTGAAGGGGTTAAACGCTACTTCAACCAAGTGGATTATCCGTATTGTGATGCCACCAAAAGAAAAAAGATAATGAGATGCATCCAAAATGCCATCTCAAGTAAGTTTTTAAAAACGAAGGAGTTAATTTATTTTAGCATGACATTAACATGCAGTTAATCAAATAATTTAACAACATAGAATTCCAGGACGATCCCAACTGGGTGGGCGCTGTACTTCTCTACATTGTTCCAACCTACTCCTTAGTTGGTTTTTCTGTCATCACTGCATTTGGAGTCTATCAATTAGACCCTTTATTTCTTTTTGTGGAAACATTATCTCCCGACGTAAACAGAAGCTCTGTAATAATTAAGATAATCCGTTTTACGTTTCTACTAGTGATGGGCCAATATATCGTAATAACCGTCAGAACCGCCGTACTTTTGACGATAGGAATGTGTGCTTCGTTATTTCGGATGTTGGCGAGTCTAAAATCTTACAATGTAACTAGTCAGCAAGATATGTCACAGAAGCTGGTAATATATCAAAATTTGCGTATAGCTTTAGGTTTTCTAGTTCGTATCGTAAACCCTATCTTGGGGAAAATTTTGGGATTTGCTTATTTGATTGTGGTGCTGAGTGTTTCCGGTATTATTCATGAAGCAAAATTCAAGGAGCGAATAATGTGCGGAGCCTTTTGCTTAATTGCTTCTGCTTTTGTTATCGCTATGTTACTTGTGCTTGAGATTGGATGTTATTTGGACACCACCAGTGGTTGCATTTTACACCAGTGGAAGTATTGTGTATCAGAGTGGTCACATAGCTACCGGTCCGGCAGAAGACGTCAATTAAAGTCGTGTCGAAAGTTGCAAATTAAAGCGGGCGATGTATCGGTAATTCAGAGAAGCTTGAAAGTGGGCTATATAAACTCTCTGCTGCAAGATATAGTAAGTGTAATGATTCTGAGGGATGCGTGAGAACGTGTGGATGCATTTTAAGGCTGTTTTCCAGTTACTCCCGGCATTTGCAGAACGTAGTTGCGAAAATGGTCGCACCTGCAGGGGCTAATAACACCGAGTCCCTTTATTTTCAGTTGTCGTACCTGTACTGCACGTTTGTGTGCATTATACAGCAATGATACTCATTGAGTTCATTCACAGTTTGAAACGAATTGAAAAATAAAATTAGTAAATGGAAATGTATAACGTGTGCTCGAAAAATAAATGCAAATAAATGAAAATAAAGGCTCTTGCTATTACGCACCTGACCGTAGCTACGTTCCGCAAAGGCAGGGGAGGCGACAGTATGGGAAAAGGATTCCTGCAGTTTTGGTGTATCGGTTAAAACCAAGTGTTTTGGCCCGGATTTTTCAGCCTTTTTGCCTCCGACCTTCGATCGGTTTTTACTTGAAACCAAAAATGCAGTATGTAGATTTTTCCTTAAAATCGGCAGCCTAAGCTGTAACCCAAATGGTGTGTGTGTGTGTGTGTGTGTGTGTGTGTGTGTGTGTGTGTGTGTGCTGAATGATGTTTCAGCGTTGAGCTATGAGCCTTTTTATACGATATCTCAGGCAAGTTAGCCCACATAATTACAAATTACAACACATCACCAGGTGATAAGTACCGGGTGTAACAGCTCACAGGTGATAAAATCACAGCAACAAATTGACACAAAAAAGTACCTCGGTCACCTGTCATACCTGTCATCTCATTCTTATTTGGCGTTCAAACTTTGACGCATCATGAACGAATCACGCAGTTAAAACATCATTACTATCCTCTAATGACCCATGTTTCAGATAAGAGTAATTAGATTTCGAGAATTTTGAACAGGTATTCATCAATGGACATGACGAATGTGCGTTTAACCAGTAAGCAGTCATGTAAATATTTGTTTTAAAAAAGTAAATAAATATGCGCTTAATTAGTTCTTTGATTACCTTAATTTGACAGACATTTCAAAGGATATGGCGAGTCCGACGGTAAATACTTTAAACTAGCTTGTTAGCGCTGTCCAATGGCTTCATAGCAATTGTATTTTGGTGATGGACTTTGGCAGCATAATTAGTATTTCCGTTGAAAAATACAGAAAGGAAGGAACTATATGTAAATGGTTAAGGGCTCGAAATGAAATGGTGAACACCAGCGTTTTCTGGGATATAAATAGAGCGCGCACTTCTGCCAGAAAGCATCAAACTCACTTCAGAGTAAACAGTTTTCAGTCATCAGCTAAAGAAAGAATTTAGAATTTGATCTAGCCACCATGGATTTGAAATTGGTCCTTTTGGTTGTCGGCAAAATAATAATTTTAAGGGAATTTAAAATAGAAGCGTCCACTTCTGACTTATGAGAATTTATATCCGCTGAATTGAGACGTTATCTGGTTAATTGTTTTCATAATTTATTAAGACAATTAGCTAAGATAATTCATAGGGCAGAATTATAATGCATCATTTCTAGTTGAATCTACACACATTAACGTCATTTTAGCTGCCGCATTTTGCAATCTGTTCAATCGGCAGCATCATCGAAAGTTGATAATGGCTGGTGGTACCAGAAAACTATATTAAAAGCTTATATAGAACGTCTATTCAATATCTACGTTTTGGCCAATTGTGGGAAACGAATTAGTTGGATATTTGGTAGAGCCCTAGGTTCGTGTAATTAAAACCATATTACCTTCTAATGACTAGCTTTACGGAGATACGTTTAATTATCCATAAAAATCTTCCACGGCAAAGTATTAATGAATAAAAATAAAGTAGGTATACAGAAAGTAAATACAAAGCAAATGCCGTAAATGTTATTGGTGTTGTTAATTTCATAATTAATTTAAAAATGTAAAAAACACGAAGGATGCACAGGTATAATGTAAAGTAATGGTAAGTAATAATACAGGGATCATCCTGATGAGATGCTCTTCCATTATGTTTGACGAGAACGAAAATGCCCATTTAGAGAAAGTGGGCGTCATTAGTGGTAGGCTCAAAATCATACCTAAAACGCAAATTTGTTCTGTCTAAGTGTCTTATTAAAACGGGGTTGATTTTTCAGAAATTATTCATAAATTATTCTTATTAAATTTTTTTTCAGTTATTTCATATGGCATTTTATATCGGTTTGGAAATACTTGTTTTGTCTTTTCATTTGCATACCAAATTGTATAATTGAAATTTTACTGTCTAATGGTATTTTCTAAATTTTAATTGAAATATGTCTTGATAAATTGCTTTCCGGTTTTCTATAAACAACTTTATTTGATTTGTAATAACTACATTGTTTCGGTTGTATTGTTCATAGTTTACAGTAAAATAAAATAATTTATATTTATGAAGTATAATTTATATACGAATGGCGTAGTGAAGTAGGATCAGGGGGGTCAGATAATCCCTCAAACTTGAAAATATACATCAAAATATGATAATTATTACATAAAACACACATAACTATATGTCTGTCTACCCCTAACTTCGGTTCCTACTATGCCTGTTATGAACGAATAGTTTTTATATTTATGTATGTAATTTTGAGTTAGGAAAACATATGGATTGGAAAACTTGTTTAAAGTAATAAATGAAGACAATAGAAGCTGTAATGGATGACCAAAGAAAACGTTCCGATTCCTTGAAACTCAATTAAATGTTGTAATTTGTAGTAGGTAAAACTCCACCTCTCCGCTTAAAGAACAAGGCGAGTTGCAGATGCATTTCCATTAAATAAAATATAATGCGGAGATAAAAACGGAAGGAAGACTTTCTTAGACGGAGAGTTCAAATTTCACAATTGTTGATATCTCCAGAAAATGCAATTGCAAGTAACTGGAATTTCAATATTACCCTACCACATTTATTTACTTAACACTGCTATTATACTATAAGTTTCGATAGTATAGCAGTGTTATTCATAACTTATAACATCTAATCTTAACATAATCTAAGATTACTTAGCATACTCTCTCATTTACTTCTTCTCACTAATTCATTGTTTATCAAAGTCGGTCACGAATGTGTCATTGCGGCCAACTGGTTGTTTAAATACGTTATAATAATATTAACGTTAATGTAATATAATTCAACCATACGTAATTTGCAATGACTATACAGATTCCTTTTTTTAAATTAGTAGTCTAAAGTATCATAATGCGATTTATATTTATAAGGTATAATACACTTTTTATAAAAATCCAATTTGCGAATCGTTATAGCGAAAACCGGGCTTGAAAAAAGTCAATTTAAAAAAATATATAATAATAACAATATAAGGCGCAATAGATTGACATGCAATTTCACATTTAAAAAATCGATTAACTATTGTAATTGCCATCAGGTAAGAATTAACTCAACATCTAGCAAATTACTAAACTGTAATGATCCTCACAAGGCATGCTACGGAGATAAAAACGAAAAGTGCATTTTTTTAGATGGAGAATTCAAATTTTGCAATTGTTTCACAACTCTGTGAAACGTAAATTCCAAGATGGTAGTTGCTTAACAAAAGTGTGGTGTATGGGCATAAAAGAGATGCTATGCAGCCAAATTAATTTACTTGTTTAGTCAGGAGAGCTACGGGAGAGGTGTTTATTACTGTAATGCATAGAATAGACTCATAGATAGAATACAGAGTATATGTACGTTAATTTATACAAGAAGTGTGAAGCCAGAAGAGCTTCAAGGACAAGGTTGAGTGACATAGAAGTCACGTACGCTATGAGACTGAGTTCTCATAGCATTTACATTTTAACTAATTATGTAAATACACTACAAAAAGATTTAAGTTTACAACTGAATTGTAACGGTTTGCTATCACATTAATGTAGTTAACACAACGCAATAGCGCAATTATAAATCAAAGTTTGTAAATGTTTCTAACTCTGTATTCTGTGAAACGTTACTATTGCCATGGAAGTTTACAACTCAGCACGTCGTAGTAAAGGAAGTATATTTTTGTTAGCTAACGATATGGGGAGAGTAAATCAGGAAACAGTATTTCGTTAATGCATTTATTTAGTTATCGCTAAGGCATTATCGAAAAAATAACTCGAGTAATATGATGTAATGTAATTCATCGATTTCTTTATTCATCATTAATCTACTAAGGTAGCATATACCCTATAACCCAATGAATAAAGAAACAAGGAAACATGCTTGTAAGTATAATGCAAATGAAAGGTGTTGCCGACGACATCATCAAGAAACTCTTGAAGGCACAATACAAAATATTAGAAAAAGCAATTTATGTTACCTTTACATCAGAATCAATATAGCAGTCACTAATGGAGTCAGTGCAATTAAACCGACTAAAATTTTGTTGCAATTTATCCGTTCAAGGCACACTTGCATTGTTTGTTGAACGCTCCGGCTATAAACATAATTCTATCCATTGAACAACTCTTGTGAAGCTTCTCACCTTTCCACTTTATTGCCAGATCCTCCACCACCCAATTTTGGCTGCGCAAAGAAAGATGAAGGGCATTGTCCCCGTGAATATCTGATAAATTAGGAT
>JAHZNE010000499.1:0-32751 GCA_027744055.1 Callyntrura sp. NNG-2020
TGAACAAGTATGTTTTTCATCAGCAAAAAATAATTTACCATGTGAATTTATAACATATAAAGAGTCGTTTAGAAGTTTTGGTAAATAAGGGCGTTTAAAAGAAATTGCCACTGCTCTGGTCATTTTTATGACATTAATATATATATATATGTATTTGATTCTATCTCTACCACAGGAGGATCTACTATTTCGGTTAACGGATTTGTTCTTCTTATTATGTACATACCTGAGTTTACAAGAAATATTACCGTACTGTACCGTTTCCACAAATGAAAGTCTCAGGCATACACCAAAATGATAAGTATCAATAAGTAAATAGTACCATCGTTCAACTCATACGTTAAGTCACGTGGTACAAGTACTAATGAAAATACACAGTTCGAATGCTGACCCCTGTGGGTGATCATATTTATGTACTCATATATGTGTACCTAACACCTATTTAAGGAGTCGTTCATACAAACAAGAAATTTTACTTTCAATTTGGAGCACCACCGGGGGTGTCACGCACTCTAAAATAGGAGGAGTATAATTATAGTATGTAGATGACCACCTAATGAATACACAGAATATAATTTCAAAATTCCCTTCCCATTTTGACACACCGCGTCAACCAAGACGCCATGTGGCGCATATACTTGAATATTACATATTTGTAGGTATCATATCTACCCATTTAGAAACTACAAACAATAAAACGGTTAATGGGATATTATGTTAATTAAATATTTTCATGTAACATACATACCTACTACGCCTGCATCGCCAAATTTTAAATTGGAATACCTGTTTTTGTATTAACATGTATGTGTATAATGACGGCAGTAATAAACCCTCAAGATAAAACTCAGAGATACTAATAGCTTCTTTCACCGCGACATCATTGCCACGAGGCATCATATTTCCCCTTCTCTTGAACTAGTCATCAGAATTATCTATGAACTCGCTTCCATGTAGGGGATCTTTTCCAACAGTAAATACGGTTACTCCAGGTCAAAATCAAGCGCAATCTATTTACAAAATCTTCATGTCAACGTCCGTTCATGTATTTGTAATTATCATTTAATTACTAAACAAACAAACCAAAATAAGTAAGTGTAGAGGAAGTTGAACTTGACTCCTGTCCCACATTCCATTTCGTCGATAGCTGCTGCTAGCATGTACACTTTCACCTGAGTCTGCTTGAAATGGTAAATATCTCATGTGATATTTCGCAAACATTCAACTAACATGTTCCATCACGTTACTGTACAGCACAGATGCACGCTTACAAAGTACACCGTCATATATATATATATCACAGCATGAAAGTAATGCAAATGTGTAATCAACTGTTTCAAAATGCCCCATAAGGATCAGTCCAAGCAGACTCCGGTGAAAGTAATGGTACAGTATTAACAGTATATACTCAAACAACTTCTGAACGTCCTTGTCAACGGTTCTTACATGCAACTTTTTAAGTTTTCGACAAAATAAATATATTTTAAATACATCCTAACATGCTTTCTTAAAAATGTCATCAAATTCGCATCATAAACTTACCACTGTCAAAAAATTTCCATGGAATCCTTTCTTTCCTATTGTATGTTTTAACGTATTGGGGATCACGCTGGGTTGAACCTCGTAGCCTTTTGTTAATTACATAATGTACAGAGTGTATGATCAATGCAACTGTGTCTATATATTCTACGTACCTACTCGTTTTGGTAAAACAAGGCATATCCAGGGTCCGGGGTATATAGGTAGAGATAAAATAAAAATTTAAACACTTTGAAAATCGGGTATTTTCAAACATGATTATGATTTATAGTTGGAGAAGGCTTGCTTATTACTTACTTTTCAGTGTGCCACCCGCTTTTAAGGTATTTTTGACCAAAAGTAAATAAAAATTTTTTCCAGGTATTGCATTGCAGGAGTAGTGGTAGATGTACTAGTACCACAGATATAGCCACATGACAGTTTTCTCCATATAACATATATCGAGCAAAAGTAGTTCAGGTACATGCATACACATAATTGTGCATGGTTTCGTAAAGGACTGAAAGCACTTCTTGGTAGTGGCTATATATGGAATATGTAACAATTTTTAGTTCACTTTGTCACGTCAGAAATTGCAAGTAAGCAAGCACATTGGAAATCAATACTCTCTCGATATATATGGATATATTTCACGTTTGAATTTTGCCAGTGGTAAGGACTAAGGACCCATTATTAGAATAAAATTTGTGTTTATTATACAGCCGTGTGCCCGTCAATAGTACAATCACTCCTCAATGTTATACTGTGTACAGTTAACTAAGCTATATAGGAAACTAAATAGAATTAACATTGTCCACTCTCTCCTTTTCCTATATTACCCGATACGACTGGATGTCAGCTCAATATGTATTTTGTAGGCGTCAATGTAACTTTTCTGACATACCTATGTATTACCTATATGATACTGCTAGACGTGTAATTACCATAGGACAACACTTAATGGTCTACAATCAAGCAAATGTCTCTAGCTAATGCATTACTGGGAAATGTAGAATATAATGTCAATGATAAAATATTTGTTTGCATGCATTACATACTAACGACAATGATAAGCTTGACAGGGCATGGTACTAATACTACATTATTAAATATCGCAAGTATCGTTAGGTAACTATTATGCATTTAGTTCAAATCTGCCCGTTTACCTGTTAAGGTTTAAAAAAAATATTGTGCGATTTTAGTATCAGATGTCGCCGATTAGTACCAGTGGAGAGGACTGGAGACGTTTAAAGACGAAAAGAGAGGGCAGTAGTTGATTTTTTTTCTTTAACATAAAATAAGTTGAGGAGGAGTCAGTTTAGGTTTTTTATTATGGCCATAGAATGGCAAGCGGACTGGAGACAGAACTTCTTATCTAACCACATATCGAAAAATCATGGTATAAAATAAAATGAATGGAACAATGGAAGCGATGGTGATACTACTGCGGAGTGATGCAACGACAACAGGAAAATTTTGTTGTTTTACCAACAAAATAAAACAATTTGCATTGAATTCTCGTTGGAAAATAGGCTTTTCCCTGCTTTGTTTTTTTCATGTTTTTCAATTTCGCAGCTCAAGCAGGTTAAATGCCGAGTGTGCTTTTATTTCAAATTGGTTTTCTGCTTTATCAATTTATCATACCAACTTTCATGGTGTTTATAATACTTTTATTTCAAATTGGTTTTCTGCTTGTTCAATTTATCATACCAACTTTCATGGTGTTTATAATACTGAAGATATATTGCAAATAAAATTGATTTTTGGTTGTGAAGTATGTGTAAATATGTGGAAAGTACATAAATATCGTTTTTAGACGTGTGTTTTAACTATAACTTTCTGATAAAACCTTTGATATTAGCGCTAACTGTCATTGGGTTTTTTATACGGAGAAACGGAGACGGGAAACAAAAACAGGAAACTCACTGAAAGATAAAAGCCTCTAACGCAATAACATATCTTTTTGAACCTCTGCTCTTATCACTTGTTTGTTTACCAAAGCCCAAAAAACATAACACACTTCTATCATCACCACAATAGTGATGTCACCACTCACCAACTACAAAGAAAAAACTTTTCCGACGAAAATAAGCGAAAAACGAGATGCTGGAGGAAAGGGTTTTGAAATCAGAACTTTTACGTAGTTCAATTATGCTCAATGTCGTTGAATGTCAGAGAGAATTTCAGAAATGTACCGAATCTACCCTTCAGTAGATCCCATGATCTGGTTTGGAGTGGCATTCTACACATCTCGTCATTGATCTTTCCGTGAAAGAGAGCAGATTTTGTAGATGGATGGAAATGGAGGCATATTTTTTCATCTTTTGTTACGTATGTCAGGAGAGGACTATCCTCCTTGTTGGATATCGATTAGTTCATCTATTCCCGCATAGTTTATAATGAGATGTATAGTGAAAATAAAGCATCAAACACAGCATAGTAATCTGCAGACATGAATCAAGTAAGATATTTGGTTTTTATTATTATAACATGTATTATTCAATCAAGAATAATAATATATATATATATTTAAGTGGGTCGATTGTCAACAGTCGTTGAATTGGCTTTCACTCATTACAATCTAGTAGCAGAGGTATATACGATACTATAAGATTATATATATATATAACATTGATTTATATTTACTAGATTTCATCCCTTACCCTATATTCACGTGCGTACGATTGTCTAATAGTCATCTAAATATGTACAAAGTAACATTTTTTTTCTCATGTGCAAATAATAATTGATACTCACTGTTACAGATTTAAACATCTTTCGTTCCAACAGCTTATACACATACATGAACATGATACAATCATTAATTTAAAAAAATAGGAAATAACTGGCTGACTACTAATACTAAATAACTGTATGTTAAGTTGAAGTGGATTACACTTCATTTACCGGTAAGATTAAAGATATCCGTAAAGTTGTCATAGTATGTATTAGCAAAACAATTGTGTACGGATTGATTGTGATGTGATTGTTTCGATCATCCTCGAAAGGATTAGTGAATAATACACACTAGGTATTTTGTATATAACTAGATAATTAATTGTAATCTTAGAAACTCTCCCGCTTTATGCTTACATTATATAAAATGTATGTATGTATTATACTATGGATTGATTGTATATAGCTGATTGCATAATAATTACACAAACAATGGTACTTCCATGTTTCTAAAAAATCATATAATATGGTAATTATAAAGATTAGTTGATTAATCAATAGCCATTTCATTACTCACCAACACACTGATGATGTCCTGGTGACAGAGGTAAAAAGTCTACGAAGATACAGAGGCCCTTCTGAAGAAACAAATCTGACAAGAGAGACCCTCAAGATGAGAGGGTGGTCAATCGTTATGGATTCTTTAGTACACTTCAAACAGTCTAATAATGAATGATTATCTACTTTTGCAATATTGCATATATAATGTTAAAGATACTCGTAAAATTACTGATTATACACTAAATGTAGGGATCGATCATTTACACGTTTGAGAAAAAATTGACTTCCAGGACATCCCTCTACAAAGTCACGCCTTTTTCACTTGGGGTAAATTGACGCGCTATTTTCAGTCCAGACACCCTATCTCTTTCCAAACGTTTAAATGCACGATTCCTTACGGGACTTCGTGTCCCACTAATGCGCATACATACACTGGTAGTATGTTGTTAGATTGTCGTGGTGTTCGCCTTTGCGAATATTTCAATACATGTTAGTTTGGAGTGGCAAAAAAAGTTTCAATATAAAAAAACAAACAAAGAAATTGTGTACTTTGTGACGTAACGTCAAGTAAAAAAAACAAGAGAAGTTTTATAACAAGAGATGATTATAGTAATAATGATAACAAATATGAAGAATTATTAAAGTTTCCGCTTCTTATAAAACGGCCGCAGATCCTAATTATACTTTAACAATAGTAGTAGTAATAAGCGTCTTCGAGTTTTCAGTTTTATTTCTACTATTCTGGTATGTAATATATACGGAGAACACTCTTCTCTGTGAAGATATGAAGCGTAATAAGTTCCTTTCTGATAGGTTTTGTATGATCATTAACATAGCTATGTATTTGTATATAAAGTATCATTATATGTATGAATTCATATACTCCTGTATAATAAGCGTACTCGTTGAATATCTGGCAAAATTGTGATGCGGTTTCTTTGAAGATCAAAAAGTAAGTTTTATAACATTAATAATTATGCAATTTTCTACCCAGTTTTTGCATCGAATTCTCAAAATGTGCTTTTCAATCAAACTACACCAGTTGAAACGTTGCTGTATATCTTATACAAATTAAAAATACAGATTTGTCATGTGATTCTTTGCTCTGTTCAAATACCCATGCATGGAGAGCGTTTAAGTTTTTTTGGGGGGTGCAGACTTTAACAATATTTCTAGTCTAAAACGTATAGATAATATATTCATAATTATATGTATATATATATATATGTATGTGTGTTTATGTATATATGCTTAAATCAAAAATGGTGCATTTACCAAGGTAAAAAATGTATGTAATTTAAGTAGCGTGACATACGCGTACTTTTTTAACGAAATGAAGTAGCAGTAGCAGAGTGAGAGACTTCGGACTTGATTATGTGACTAATATTCAGTAATGTGGTAGCAGCAGCAAGTGTAGCACTATTTTCATTGGAAGTTGACGGAGCCATCACAAGAACAGATGGACGCATGGAGGAAGATGAATTAGACGGAGGAGGAGTTGCATTGGTATAATAACAATAGCTATCATCGTTGTTAGTGATTGCCCCAGTGACGTGATGATTGGGGGTATGTCGTCCTCCGCTGTTACTGTTATCAGTGGAATACTTGGAGTTTGTAGATACCTGGTAATGTAATTGTAAATTGTCGTACTCGTGATGCTGATTGTCATCGTTACCCGCTCTTGCTCCTCCGGAGGATTGATTGTAGTACGGTTTATTGCTATTGTTATTAATATTATTACTAATGTAAATGTCAAACGAATTATGATTGTCACTACTTGTGGTGGTGTAAGCCGGAGGGGCAGTTGGTGTGCGCACAACATCATCACTAGCGCAACCCTCCTCGTAAGACTGTTCTAATGCGGCTTCCAACCAACGGCGTTTTAGCTTTGCTGGCTTGTGACCTCCACTACCCTGGTGATCTCCGTGGGAGTTATTTCGCTGTGAGTGGGAGGATTTTGGAGTAGTAAGCCCATGATGTGCACGGATACAATTACTTTGAAAACTAATCCCCATAGGAGTAACTTGGGAAGACCAGTTACCCACATGTTGTCCATTGATGTTGGTAATTGTTGAATTATGATTGTTGGCAGCGATAACACTGCTGTTATTGTTATTGGAGTTACCGCACGGGATGACATTGTTGTTCTGAATGTTGTTGGAATACAAATTTACACCATGGTATCTCTTTTTTCCCTCGGGATCAACACATACATTCTCATCGGTCGCACCCGGGGATAGTTGAGAAGAAACTGGCGTAGTGGTAATCGCAGTAACTTGCAAGTGTGGGTTGATATTTTTATTGTTCTTGTGATTGACTCGACTGGTTTGATTATTGGAAAGGGGTTGATCGGTCAAGAGAAGTGGAGGTGGCGTTGCAGCCACGCCATAAGATGGTCTCTCATCTCCACTCAGTTCATTTGAGAGGGAATTATGTCGCCGCTTGGTGATGTCGGCATTGCTGCTGGCATCACTATCGTCCTCATAAATGATATCATTGCTGTTGTTGCTAATCCCCTTCTGTATTTTTTCTAATGCTGATGCTGGTCGTTTTCTCGCTTGTCGGGGTTTCGGAGTTGGTGGAGTGACAGCAGCCTTGGAAGCTAATTCCCTATCCTTCCGGTACCTAAAAATAAGAATATAAAACTTTGTTCAAAAATATTTTTCTACGTCAGCTAAATGTATGCTTAATGTACTCTGGTGTTATCTTCATACAAATTATGTACAAATATCAAAGACTTCATCCGCTAATCCGTATTAGGTATATGTAATTCAATAAACCCATGTAAACTTTGATATGAAATACAAAAAAGGTGGTAGATAGGTATCTAGTATGACGTCATATTGATTTTACTTACTGGCGTGCCACGTGTCATAAACCATGGACAAGCGGAACAACTTCAGCAAGTGAAAACGCACCCAGAATTTAATTTGTAAATTATTTTACTTTAGAATGTCTCGCACTGTTTGTGAGTTTCTGCAGCCAAGAATATAACTCTCCTTTTCCACCATTGCATATTAGTTTGTTTGAGATGACACCTAACGGTTAATATTTTGATCAATACTATTTTTCGCATATATCACCATAGTCCTGTGACATTTACATATGCATGCAAGTACAGTTAGTCTCAATTAAAATTTAAATGCCCTCCTGAATGATATGAACTACCTCCCAAATTTAAATATCCTACTGTGTACCCAATGACCTTTAAACCAAATCTGTCTAGAATGGCATGCGACGAACACCTTCAGAAGTTTAACTTCATTTAATCCACGATGATGCATGTAAAATTTACTAAAAGACACATTTTATCCCTTGTACTCTGCGGCATTCCTTCTTATGTCAATTCGATATCTTCACACAAACCACACCGACCTTTACATATTATGCCGCAGCTGGGATAACTACTAGAATATACGCGAAGTACATGAAATGTCAATAAATGTTTTAATATTATTATTAATGGCATTAGCAGAGCCGAAAAACTGATAAATGAAGCTGTCTGGCTTCTGGCGGCAGTGTTGTTCGTCACTATTAATATGAAGATAACCATACTAATACCGACCGGATACAAACATTTTAAGCGATAAACACAAGTGTGAAACATTAAGTGCTTCAGGTAATTCACAGGGCATACCCATACATAGGAGCAAAGTGTGAAAAATATTGGAATAATACAAGTATTTTATTGTGCTTTTCGAGTCTCCATGAATCCACAGCGTGAATAGCAAAGTTGGAGAGTTTAAGAATCGACTTTGAAGCATCCTTGTGCATGTGAATTATTGTAATGTGGTATATACCTGGTGGGTTCCATTAGACAAGGCCGTGTTAGAAAAACCATAAAATACCCAATTCAATCAAACTCAACACGGAAAGATTTTAAGGACTTTTGTACTTTAAGAATTTAGTAATCCTACTATAACCAACTATGATTACTTCTTTCCAGTAATAGAATAGACATGAGGGACAATGTTTATCTGCTTTAATAATAAAGGCGGCGGTGCGCTACTAGCCAACTACCCCTAATTTTTATTAATTTGTTTTTCTAGGACAGACGAGAAGGCTAGAATGGAAGAAAAAAATGTTTAAATCCCTTTTTTATCTCAAGTTCTACTCGGTGCATCATTATTTCTTGTCTAGAGACAGAGTCAAGTTTGCTCTGGGACTCGAAGCTGCGGCAGTGGTCTATCATATTTTAAGTAATTGACAAAATTCAATATTCAAGTGCAGCGATTCGGTCAAAATAACATATACCTATCTACTCATCTGCGTCAAGATTGAAGATAAAGTACTTTATCAGATAGGTACTGCTAGACTAGTCAGACCAGGCTGCTGGACTCCAAAATGAATCTTTAATTAATGTTCATTTGCTAAATACATGCACGTATACAACCAATATGACAATAAATGAGGTCGTTACGGTGGTTACAAAGGCCCCACATAGGGACGTGACATACAAGCAGCTAACTAACAGTAAGTGAGAATGTTGAATGGAACGGAAATACATTAGCCAAGGTCATGTCCTCGTCTTCTATAGAGAGATAACAACAACCATTGTTCTAATGTAAGTGGCACCAAGTATCTTTTTTTGTTTTAAGGGTGACCGCCAACGATCAAAAAAGGTATTCAACATGTTATAAAGAACCAACAAGATGCTGTTGTATAAATCTACAAGATGCGATAATTACAGCTTATTATCTGTTGCATTACTGTAAATACACTGCTGGCGATATATAAATACACGTTACTACTTGGAATATAAAAGTGGTTGATAAAGTAATTTCAAGTAAAATTAATGTAATTGGGAAATCACTGTCAAGTATATATCGTCATAAAAATTTTGAGGTTATGTAGTAGAACTCTGTTGCATTAATGGTTTTATTAGGTACGCCATTATTTGTTAATTCAGTATATTTTCATGGAAATTTGCACAGTGATGTTGACGTTGATTCTGATAATGAAACGTTTTCCAGACAACAGTGTTCGGTTTGATAAATAATACATAAATAATGTCAATGTTGCTTTTGCCTTATATGCAGAGTTGTAATCTCACAGGGCCTGACGTCATACAAAATTTCTACGGTGTTAAGGATAACATACACTCCTTACCTGATGAAAATCCTGTATTTTGTATATAATTTATGTACAGGTAAATTAACAGATGCAAAATCATTAAAAATCTCAATTGTCGAAAGAGGTAACTGGCTACTGCTGCCGAAAGGTTACAATTTGGCTGCATTCATTACATCGGATACAACATAAAAGTAACACGATATTGATGCCTGATACTTACATGGGGTATTATATTATGAATTATGATAGTCTATATTATGATAAAAATGTATATCTGTGCCTGTAACCAATATCATGTCCGATGACAAAATTTGTCCTCCTACTAAACGATTCTCCACATCAGGCGCAGACGAATATAAGATATTTCAATACGGACACATAATTTCTGTGCTTGGTATCAATGAACGAAAATGAATAATGTTGCTGCAATTGAATTATATTATGAACATGTTACTTTTTCATGCTGTTTCCGCCCAGCGATTCACAGGATGAAAATTTTGACTATGGATTCCGCCTTCTTAGTTGGTACTTATGAATTAACATTGTAATATGCTATTTCGAAATAATGTTAGGAATAGTTTGTTTGTCATCACAGCGTTCGGAGCTTGACAACGACATGGGAAGATGAACGGGTAATACGGATTTGTCACGACAGTGATATACATTTATGGATCCGATACAAAGTAGCAATAATAAAGGTTTTAAAAAAATTCTCACCTGTCCAACCATTGTTTGATTTGCTCACCCTGAGCACTGTCATTAGTGATAACAGGTCGAAGGACACAGTCATTTGATCTTTTGAGAATGGCGTCAGGATGGTGGGGACAGTGGCGATTTGCATGGGTGAATCGCACAGTGCATCTGCAATTTAAAAAGCCTTATCATCAAAACTTTCTTATCATACAACCAGCAACATATTATCTTAAAAAAGCTACTGCAAATATTTAATGATCATGCTGTGGAGTGCATACTATAGCGTATAGATTAACAGGGAGATTGTGCTGCAAGCATGCCATCAATTACCTATGATTATACAAAATGAGTATCGACGTGTATGTACATAACGTAAAGAAGGTGTACCTAATCCAATCACTCAGCCACAAGTGCATACCTATCAAGTGCACTCCACAAAACACAAAAAAAATATTACAGTTAATTCAATCAGTCATTTAATTGATTTGCTCGTTCGACAGGATTCCACAGTAAAAGAATGGCTGTTATTTTAAAACTGAAAATTGGCATCAACATGACGCAAGGAGCTATCCTTTCCGCGGCTTACAAATAACTTCAAAACATTTAATTTTTCTGCATCTTTACACTCGCCGCTAGTTTTCCACTTGGTTGAAAGCAGTAAGCGTTTTTACTTGTTTGCATGTTGTGGCATGACTAGAAAAAGCCTAATGCAAACTTAACGGGCAAACAATGTTACAAAATGATGAATAGTTCAATGGCTACTACTATCATACTCATCATCCGAACCTTATCATTTTTGTGGAGTCACTGCTCTTGTTGTTAAAGTTTATTGTGTGAATACTAACTTGCCAACGAAACGGCAAATACACCAGCTAGAGATTACGTGATTTACTTTATCCTCCACCTGCCTCTGGGTATTAACATGAACGCCACTTTAAACAGGATACAAGCTGAACAGGGGTATTTTGTGAAAACAACTTAAACAGAAGTGACAAGTAAGGGTATTTACCCTTTGCGAATACGTCAGATCAAACAAAAATTAAATACACTGGAAATGTATAAAGCGTCAACATTTGCTAAACCTCTGCTTCCTATATGAACTTCTTCCTTATAGCGTCATTATCTCTTTTCAAGAGAATCAAGTGTATGTAAATGGCACAATGCATGTCTATGGATATCTTTGTTAAATGTGGTTGTTTCTTTCCCTGAAGATTGTATATATAGGTATATGACGGAGAAATAAGATGATTTGAAGCAGTATGATAAATATATATTTTGGGGGATTAATAAAGCATGCGGGCTTACCCATCGTGTCTTTTTTCTCCTTCCGAGTCTGGGCTCTGCGGCCCACTAGAACATTTTGGACTACCAGACGACTCCATAGTCTTCAACCAATCTTCTTCGTCTTCACCGGAGAAATGTCGTGTCTTGGGATTGTCGATACTAGTGCTAATACAAGAAATAATGTCGCTGATGATGGCAGTATTGCTACTGTTTTCCTGAATTTCGGGAATCGGTGACGAGTTGCTGTTGTTGACTCGTTCTCTGACAGAAATAAACTGCTTGACAGTTCGGCTGGGTTGTTTAGATGAAAGATGGCAATGCTGATGAGTAGTCCGATTCTCCGCTGATTGCTTGTTAACCATATTAATATTATCTGTTTCGGAGTCGGAGCACGACTCTATTAAATGTGTAACAGAATTCGTTGTAGAGTCTGCGGCAGCTGAAATACTAGTAACTGTCTGCTTATACATATTATTAACTTATGGTGCTGTATCCGCAACAGCTACAAAACAACAGCAGCAACTATCGCACTCTCTCCTTTCCACTGCACTTTGTTTGTCTCTCTCTCTCTCTCTCACTCTCTCTCTCTCTTTGACTGATGATATCCAGCTTAAACTTGGACTTATCTGTCAAAAAACACAAACAGATTACTTTTATTAAATATACATCGTGGGTACTAGACATTAAAAATTGTATTTCACCCTCTCTTTATTTTTTCCCTTGCATTTCATGCTTAGTGCAGCAATACTGATTGATTACCACTGTTACTTTTAATGCATCGTTCTCCTTTCCACTAATGGCCATTCAAACACCATCAAATATAAACCGACAATAATCAGCAGTATGCCTATGCACATAAACGACTTTTGACAATAACGGGTCCCTTACTTTTACAGCATCCAACTAACATTGACCGTGACAGACAAATAAACCTCACACTAACGGCAGTAGCATCAGTGCCATAGTACCATGTCCAATAATATATGAAATTGACGCTGTACCTGTATCTGTACCTTAATGGGAGCTTGTTGCGTGTGACCATATCGAAATTTTTTATCAATGTAAAATCCGTCAGTGTGTCATAGAAGCTGCTACGTACTAAAATTAGCACTTAAAGCCAGCAGCATTAACATTGAAATTGAAAATGTCTTTAATGCTTCGTCCCTTTATAATTCGGTTAATTTTCATTAGTAATAATAAGATATGAGCATTTTTACTACTGCACTGACAGGGTGATCTGATCAACGTGAGAGCTTATATATGGGTAATAAATGAGGACATAAGACATGAAACACGTTGAAAGCTAGTAGCCTCATTAGACTATACTGCACTGCCACCAAACCACCCTCTAGCACTCGACTCTCCGTTCTCTCATTCTTATAACGCATGCAACAAATCAAAAGACGAATTTATATTACCTACTTGGAGGAACGTGTTTTGGAATCCAATAATAGTATCTGTGTAAGGAATACAGAACAACAGTTTTAGGACACGAGAGGCGACTTTTATCAAAGTACAAAAAATAAATGTCTTTGAAAGGATGTTATTTATTTAATCCACCCTCTCCTCCTCCCTGAAAAAGCAATCTATCTTCAACGGGCATTATGTAGTCATATTTTACTTTGCCAAGTAAATAGTTTTGGATACAGCCAAAGGGAAACACAAGCAGGGAATGCATAACTTTAACACATGCATAAAAATGAGAACGATTAAAAAAAGTGATATCGCATTTAATTAGCTGCTATCGTCATCGTCTTGAAAAAAAATGTCTTTCAAGTGTCGCAACGGACATTCTCGTACTGCTACTGCTTGTTACTGCTGCTGCTGGAGGATTTTTTTTGCCTAATATCGTATTTGTATGAAAAATGTCTTATTGTAGTCGTCAGCCGTTAATAATGAATAATGAGTCAGTAGGTGCATACACATGTGTGTCCCTGTTTTAAAGCCATCAAGAAAATTGTTCAAACATCACTTTCATAATGAATGATCATAGAGGCAAAAATAGAATTACATATTAGAGTACACAGAACACGTCGTAAAAAGAACGGAAAGATTTATTAGAGACCAATACCTACACCATATACACGTACAACGCTGGGTTTTTTCTGTATTTGTAAATTTATAACCATATGAGATAAAAACGGATTTGTTAGTCTGGCTGGTTGGTTGGAGTTGGTATATATATATACATATAGAGAGAGAAGCGCTTTACTGCCAACAAACACATATAGACACATCAATTCAAATATTATTTCAGTATAATTTTTATGGTGCCATTTATTATTTGTTTCATACGTTGTAAGTATCAAATAGCAAATAGAAGTCTCATATCCTGTTTAAAAGCAATGCCTAATGACTTGTGGGCATCCAGCTTGTTTGCATTTAAAAATAGCGAATTTGCAAAATACGTGCGCACCAACTATTCGCGAAAAACAGCATCTGCTTTAATTACATAGGATGAAACCACAACCAACCGTGTCTTTAAAATTTAGGATAAGCAAACATCTTGCTGGACCCCGAACACTATCTCTCTCTCTCTCTCCCTATTTTGGATAATAATAGTGTGTCCGTCTTTTAATTTGCATTCGATTATCCACTTCCACTTTTCTGCAGCGGTTGATAAAATGAGCCAATAAATGGCTGATTGATGTATATTTGCTAATAAAATGATTGTTGACAACTACAGAGTACTGCGACTGTGTTTCTCTCAAACCAGTAATTTGCGACGAGATGAAATGAAGGAAAGCGTAAAAAGCCTTTGTAAATATATGAAAGGAATATATCAAAAAAAGATTGTTGTAGTAGGCATATAGAGATATGAAGGTATGTAAACTGTAATACCACGGGGCTATAATTATAATGAACCTCACTAGAACATACAAAAGTCTCTGTACAAATAAGCTTACCACAATGTATAAATGTCACCATATAAGAGTAAAAAAAATATGACGTACATGACGAATGATTCAAAACTGAAATGTATATATTACATGCATATAAGCTGAGGCGTCCTGGCTTGAATGAAAAAAAAACTTTGAGTGGCTTGAGAAAATCGTTTTTGTTTGTCATTCCGCTGCAATGTGAATGTCATTCATCCAGACCGACTCACCAGTAGGGATATTTTCCGGTAAGTAACGACCAGTACCAAGCGTACTGCGTAATGCCAGCAATTTTGTAATCTTTTGGTGTGCTAATGATACCATTTGACTATTTTTTTGCATTGACTAATGTGTAACAAGAAATCAAGCATTATTGTAAAAAAAAGGATAATATCCAATGCAGCATTGAGAGTAAGAAGGATGCCAAACTGACGACGACGAGCGTTTTATCTTTGTGCGAGTAACGAAAATGTAATTTGCATTTCTTCCTTTTTTCGTAGCATTCTCCGTTCTGTTAACCGCACAACAATATTAACAATAATTGCATCATCATCATCGTCGTCGTCGTCACAAAGCAATTATCTGCGAACGGAGGGAAGAAAGGCAACGTTAAACTTGGTAATTGTGTAAATCCTTTTGTCCAAAGTACAGTACATGCATACCACTTACACGTGTATTGTACGACCAGCTAGCCTTGGAATATACCATTTATGCCCAATCGTGTAAGTCCGTTGGTAATCCACGATATCTTTTCAATTCACGATCACGCGTTTTATTTTCGCCAGTTTGTAACTCAGTAAGGTTAATAAATGTTTTCGAATGTGACCCCGACCTGTGACGACAACCCCAGGGTGGGTGACCGAGTATATCTTTTTTTAAATGTTATCGAAGTTCGTTAAAATAATTTTTTTTTCAATAAGCTTCTTGTACGTGTGCCATATTTCACCATATTTCGTTTATCCCTATGACCCCAGAGAGTATTAAAACTTAAAAGTGTTTATCTAGAAATAAGATTACGCTGAAGTAAATGTTACATGCTGGTCATATTTTATAGGTTACTATAACGTGTTCTTGTTGTCCTGATATGATTAGCGCCATCGTATTACTTTTTATCTTTGAATACGTACGTCCATAAATACTCTCTGTATCTGCCGAATTCTTTCTAAGAACAAAAGAATGAAACCATGAAACACCCTAGCGCCAACATAACAGTTTGTTACTACACAAAGGAAGGAAGAACCAAAGAGATACCTCTAACCTGGACTCGAAAACACGTGTAACAGTCATGTATTTCAGTCCTCAAGCCCCACAGAATATTCGCTTTTTCTCTCAGACCAAATTTTAATCTACACCATCCTGCTAAAAAAACATTGCCATAAAATTTGTCCAAGGGTAAATTCTGTGGATAACGCACGTCTCTGCAAAGTTTTTCTATCATCCATTGCTTTACTTTACGATGACAGGTTCCTCTATCTATTCCTATCATTTATATGGGCACGATTTGCAGCTATTTTGGTGCTTACGTTACGCTAGAATCCACACCAAGCAAACATCCAATAAAAGTTACCAACCAACCAGCCGAAAGGCAATAATAATCGTCGACAAAGGATGTTTTGGAGTATGACGACGAAGAAAAGTTATGATGACAGCCACTCCGTAGTGGTGGTGTTGGTACAGAGCTGATACTATCTAAACACAAAACATCATATTCTCTCTGGCTTTAAAATGAACACTACCTCCTCCGACTTGGTACTGCGCTTAAATAAGTACACAAGGCATATTCTAAATGTTGTGTAAAATGTCTTTTTTGTTTGCCTCTAGTAATCATACTTAAGAGTTTAAGACCGTCGGTTTTCAAATATCTTACAGGTACGAAATAATGTTTTAAGACAATCGGTAGATACCATATTCGTTACTGCGTAGGTATGCATGGATAAGACGATATACCTATTTATGAAAGAAGTCTCTTTTATACAGGGCCATTTATACGGATTCATTCATCTATTCTGCGAACATAAAATGGTGGATTCGACGGTGGTCGCCGCAGCAGCAGTGGATTTTATGATGATGAGAGAAAATAATGAGGATGATTTCATTTTTCGAAAACTTGCTGTTAAATGCGACTTGGTTTTTGACTACTCTCTCGCTGCTGCTCCTCTCAGTCCTCCGTCTTCGGAGTGTTGTTTGGTCTGTTGTTTGCAAAGAAGAAAGAAACCAAGAAGGCGGGCGAGCGTTCCTTGGTTCTGAAGAGCTGTTCACATGAACCGCAACCACAGGAGATTTGGTGCAAGTTCCACCACAGCTGCTGTTGCTAGCAGCGTGATGATGATGATGATGATGAGGACGATGATGCAAGCTTTTTGGGGGTGCGGGTGTCGTGGTGGTGGTGTGTAGAACTACACACCACCAGTCTACCAGTGGTATACAGCCGCTTCGCTTCTGCCTGCTACTAGTGCTACTACTACTGGTGGCGGCGGCGGAGAAACCTGGTGTGCATGTGAAACCCCCTTTGTCTGTTATTTACAAACGGTCCTCTTCAAGAGAAGCGCGACACTTCTGACCAACTCACAATGCATGTGCGATGGGGATTCATGTGTGAGTGAGGACAGTGTTTTCTTTTTATTAAAAGCTGTGTGCCAGGTAAGAAGTGGTAGTGGTACTGTTCTTGAATGATGATGTGATGCGGTAACATTACACATACACAGCTAATTGGCAATCGGTTAAGGGTTGCAATGCACATTCTAAAAAATGTATGTATCCATACACACAGGCATACAAGCAACCTGTAAGTTTGCTTTTGGAATTTTTTGTTCCATAACCGTGAGTTGTGGAGTCTGCTCCGTCTAGTGGTAAAGTGTACCTACATTATTATTATGTATGAGGGTGATGATGATATAAGAGAGGGATGAGAAGAAGAAGAGAGCAAAAAAGTGGTTTTTTTCTCAGACATCCTTGGAGACAATCATTCTCATTCATTTATGTACCAGAAGAAACATGTTATACTGTAGACAACAACGACAGATAAGAAGGGAATATATTGTGCGTCTACATTATTTTTTCGCATTAAAAAATAAATGGGTCCAGTGTATGTTTTACCAAAAAAGAAATAAATTCTCGTCCCTCTCTCTCTCTTCAGGTAATTCTTTCATTGAGTAACCGCTAAATTTCTCCCCCATTACGATTACGTATGTGCATATATTTATGATAAAGACAAACAATAAATATTTGTCCCAGTTGGTGACAATTTATTGTTTGTCAAGATTTCAAGATCAAGTTCCAGAGTTGTCATAATTAGAGCGAGTTATTTTAAAAACACCCGTTTAAATACCGAGAGACAAATCTTGCCTGGATGTGCGGGAAGAAGTATTACTTGAAAGAAAAGTTCGTTGCTGGTTATGTGGCTCCTACTGCTACGACGTACATATAGTTGGTGGGTTTCCTAAGCCGGAAAACAGTTGGTTTCATACTTTTTTGACTGTTATTTATAGCTGTACCGTTATGAAGGTACAAAGAAGAATAGATTGTTATATGCTGGTTCGTTCTATTCGTAGGAGTAGGAGAGAGAGTGTGTGAGTTCATATTCTATTATCCTCCCGAGTTCACCCTTTTTGTACACGGTGGATGGATGAGACTGTCACCGCTCACCACGCAATAACATCTGTAATACGTGCATTTATTAGTATGCGGCGTATACATAATAAACGTCTCATGGTACATACACCTTTTCTTAAAGTACACACATATGTACATATGTGTTCATTATTTTATTAAATATTGCCTCCACCACATCCTTCCTGAATGGATATATAAATGAGATAGCGAGAGTAAAATGGCGGGTTAAAAGTCCACACACTCCACAACACAAACAGCTTATAAACAGTCAAACTCCACATACAACATACTTGCACTTTCACACTCACCTCAACGAATTCATACAATTCCAACAGTCATTCGTGTTATTTATTAAAATTCATATCAGTCGTTGATTATTTTATCCCCTTGCTTGCAGTGTATGCAATATGACTGTATGAAAGAGGAAAGTTGAACTGTTGTAATATTAAAAAATAATAATAATAATATTGACACGAGAATATACATATCTATATCTATATCTGTGTTCATGATATATGGAGAAGACCTCCACTTCACCGAAGCTATTAGCAATTGATGATGATGATGACTTATCAGTTAAACTCCAATGGCTTTAAAAATATATGAGCATTAATCATCCCCATATCAACGTAACAACAGACATGTCATCCAGTATGTAAACTTCCTAGATTGAAAAAAAAGTTCTGTGCAAGCAAAGAGTACACAGTCACTACACAAACCGTTGCATTTGACCACAGTCATGTCATCTCTCCGTGTAATTATCAAATGTACTACGACAGAATTATCTGAAATCATGACAGCAACGAGATGATAAGCTGAATCTATGGAGTGATTCGGACGGTTGAAAATATCTTTGGAAAACATTTTGTATCGATATTATTATTATTATTAGTATTATTATTAAAGAATGAAGATTGTCTTAAATATATTCACATTTCATGCTATTTAATAACCAACTGGCTTGCACTTTAATTTCTCTTCCTCCATGACGTTCGAAATTTGTAAAAGGCTTCTACAACCCACAACACACAGACGACAACGACGAATGAATGAATGAATGAAGAAGATTGAAAATCAATGAAAGGAAAATCACTACTGGAATGGGAGAGTATTTTAAGAACCGGAGCACTCCTTCTTTCTTTACTACAACTAACGTTAGTAAGTACCATTTAACACAATTATCTCGTCGTGTAATGACGGCCAATAGTAACATGTTGTTGGGTGGCTTAATCTAGTAAGACGAGATGAAATTCCTTTCACAACAAACTACTTTTACTTCCTGAAAACTCGAGTGCTGTTCTCTAAATCGCATGGTATATGGCAACGACCACTAACTAAATATTATGATATATGATGCTGCAAGTATAATATTATGACAAGTTGGCAAGAACAAAAAAGATAAAATGTTACGATCGAGAGATAAGGTGAGAGCAATAAAACTGTAGTAATGGGTATGCAGGAGAAATTGTAAAAAAAATAGTGTTGTATACTTACCAGTTTTCCCATAAAAGCTAAGTGATTTAGTCCGTCATCTTCCTCCGAACAAAGTTGGTATAATGCTTTTTTAAATTTAAACCACTCAGTTCCATTCGCGAAAGCACTTTGTACAGCTTGCTCAGTTCCGTTTTACATAAACACTTGGTATTTTGCATGGCAGAAAGTTACATGGCCGTTTCATACAAGCGTATGTAAACTAGGTTTAAGTTTCTATTTCGCCAAACTTATTTTTTTATTATTATTTATCCTATCTATATCCTCATTGTACTATCTGTTTAAAAATCTTGATTGTCAACGTGGACAACATAAAGATAAGCGTATTGATTTCTTGTTGATGAACACAGCACAAAACAACAATAGTAATCATATAACATCTACATACTTTATTTATACTCTACTAACTAACAGTAATATTGGCAAGTAATTAAAAATGTGGATTCACATAAGGTACACCTTTGATAACAGTACTGCGACGAACGACAACTTTGCATAGTATATGTATGTATATATATATCCGTTGTGGAAAAAAACAAGCGTAACGGTGAAAAGATCAATTGACAATTATATATAAAGTCTCATGTTTGACGTTGTGTTTAAAATGACATTAAAATAGTCAAATAGATGACTGCGTTTTCTTTTGACAATCACTTTTTTCTCATTTGAATTTGAACGGAGGAAGACGACGAGAGGTACGGGAGAGAATGAATCAGAAAGTGTGTGTAAGCCCGTTGAACGGTGGAAAACAAGTGTGCCTTAAAACCTTCCTCACCATCACGTCGTTACCAGCATCACCGCCAGTAGTGGCAGCAGTATTATTGCATGCCATCCCATAGCAAAAGACGTACAAGACGAAGACAGGAGCGTAGCATCACAAAAAGATAATGAAACTCCAAGAGAAGAAATTGACCTGTTACACTTACTTGTGAAAACCGACTTGCCTCCTCTTTTCTGGTGGCTGCTGCTTGTGTATTCCCTCATGTTGAGAAGGAATACACTTTATGGATTGGAGCTCGATCTCTTTTGATCCTACCACTACTCAAGTATTGATACCCTCGCACTTGCTCTGTACCTATTTCATAAAAAGTAATAATAATAATAATAACTGGATGTATTATGTGTTTATGGAAAAACATAAGATGAACTTGTAAAGACTGCATATATACGCTACTGTATCCAAGTGGTGGTATCCGACCGTTTTTGTCCTCTCCTCTCGTTACTCTTCGTCCCTGACTTGGAGCAACATGTGTGTGTGTACATTTCTTGTGTTTCTGTCGAGAAGCTCTCTAATAAACTTTTCGTACGTCTATTCTCCTTGCTGATATTTTAACGAACGCTCAGGGAGCAGAATGATTCCACCGTCGTTTTACATGCAGTAATCAGTAGGGCCATAGCAGCACATAAAAAAAAGAGGGATGAAGATCTGCGAGACAGAGAACAATAATATTCATGTGTACTTTAATAAAACCTGCGGTGGTGGTTGATATTGGTGTGATGATGATCATGATGTTGGAGCTTTACGTTAAAAAAATAATAGTATAGGTAGATTTACATGAGGGTTGTTGATGATGCGCTGCTGCGTGCTCATCAGTAACGCTGGCAGTAGTATCAACGAAAGTAGGATACTGGATTCTATTAATCGATGACGATCATGATAGTAAATTGGAATTGGAACCACTTTTCTGTCATATACACACTGTGGCTGCAAGGGTGATAGCGTTTTTTGGAATATAGCAAGTTATGTAGAAATTATTGCATTTTTGAGTTTTTAGCAGTTAGCGGCGATGATGAAAATGGTGATGGACGATGACGACGGGACAAACCAGACAAGTCACAGGCTATGTAGGTCCATTAATATGGTAATTTGTGTGCATTTATTGCTTTCATGGATATATTTGATGGAATCTGGGATTCACTTCGAGGATGGGTAGGTTACAGGTTTGCAGTTTGGAGCGACCAAAAAGGTATTGTAGGGAATAGGTAAGTAGCTGAAAACATATAGGAAGGTAACAGACAGGTACGTGCAACTAGCAAAGTAGCAAGCGGCAGAAGAGGGGTCGTGCTCGTTTTGTCTGGCTGGACACCACAGGAATTTTTATTCTGGACTACACGCACAAAAAAAGTTGAACAAAGTGCCTAATACGATTTTTTTGCTGAGATATACCTAGAGAGATGAGAACGGTTTTATTAACAACTTCAAGACGACGACGCTGTTGCGATGTGGTTGCTTTTCGTGTAATTGTTAATGGGAATACCTAAACTGAATGTTTGGTACAAAAAAAACAGGAGGGAGAATCTCTACAAAGACACAAGTTCCAGCTGAATGATAATGCCGAGATGGAATGCTAAATTTAAGAAAAAACACACATGCATAATATGTATAAAAGTAGAAAAATGCTTGAGACGTGATTACGGAGTGAAATGAACAGAAATTGAAACCAAACTCAGACGAAATGAATGCTTACTTACATCCTTACAAACATTTATCCTGCCTGGCTGCTGTTCACGTATAAAAATATGTGAGGAGACTAAGAAATGTGCACACGTTAAATGTGAGTATGATTTTTTTGCAAAATGAAAATGATGCGATGATAAAAATAAGGAATGGATAACAAATGATGAGCACAGCAAGCCTCTTTTAAAGAAACGGTCCCAAGTGCTCACAAGAATTGAAGAACAAAGTATTTTAACTCCAATAAATGAATGACGGACACAACATGTTAAAGCGGAATGAAAAATAAAATCCTCTCTCTTCTGAGATTGTGGCAGTGAAATAAAACCCATGTGGTGCGGTTACCCCAAGCTTGTAGGGACTATTTGTATCACACATTTGCATAATATTTTAAAGCGCAAGGAACGTTGATTAGCAAACATGAATGTTGAAAGTTTTATTGTACTAAATGTTTTACTGTAAAAATTGCGATATATTCAGACCAAGTAGAGTAGAGAGATGTTTCATGGAAAACGTGGAAAGTGGAGATAGTAGTGAAGTGTACAGTAGTTCAATACAAACGGAGTGGAAATAGCCATGACTCTGTCATAAAAAAATGATAATGACTTTAAAAAGTTTTCTGCATTTTCACTAAGCTAGGTTATGGCTACTCTTCTTCGTTATGCTCTGTTTGCATGTGTATGAAAGTTTAATGCTGATTATTTACATTTTCGCCTTTTTGCAGCCTTTATAAAATTCTTATTTCTATTTTATGAGTTCATTGATTATTTTTTTAATGAGTGCGATTGAACCAAAAGTGTTTAAAAAATTCCTCTCTAAAATAATCATCCTCGGTCACTACACAGTAGTGGCAATAAAACAACCGAGACCAAGTGTAATCCTGGAACACGATCATTTTTATTAAATTTTTTTATTCCAAAAAGGTTACATGAGGCAATGAATGGAGCTAAAATGTGCATAAAATATATGAAATGTAAATATACTTAATATATGAAATAACATAAGAGCACTAGTCATTCTCATTGTCAGGTATATACACGCTAAGCAGAAACAAAGTTGAAAGTAAGAGTATTGATTAACTGCATCTATGTATGAATACATGTAAGTTGTCAGTATACTAATCTTTGATTGCTATATATGGTATAAACGATATAAATGTAAGATGTCAATTGCCATTTATGAATGGACTGAATGAATCCAGTGCAGCATCAGATCACATTGCCCTACTGCTTGACAAAGTATAAATAATGTATGGTATAATTTTTATTGCTGTAGGTCGATAACTCTTTCATTTTATGCGTCCAGTAGCAGTTGTAGACAAAGAGTGAGAAGTTTTGCAGTCGTACCCTCCTGTCATATTCTCTCATCAATTGGCACAACTCTTTGTGTATTTCTCTTTCAAATAAATTCAAAGCTTAAATAAACATGCGAGATAAGCATTTTCCTTTTAAAATCCATTTTCTATTTTATACGAAGTAGGAAGTAACGGTTAGTGAACATTTCTCATTTTATACCGTTGTGTCCATTACTGGCCATGTAACAAAGTGTGAGGGATTAAAACGAATTCTGAATTTTAACTTTGTTTTCTTAAACAGGTAGGCGTGATTATTTCAAACCACTCCCCCTTATGACTAACGACATTACAAAATTATTAAAATTTATCTAGTACGTACTAATTTGATTTTCGGTCACATTCGCTATTTAAAAGGTGGGGTGATACGATGTTCAAAGCAGAAGTGTCACCTACAAATACTAAGTTTTATTGATAGTTAACAATTAACGCGATGATTTCAAATATATAAAGCATGCCACCCATTCGTACTCCCTCCTGTTCATTGCGTGTGCAATTTTAGTAGGCAGCTCCACAATCAACGACAACCGCGTCCGCGATTTATGAGCCTCTTTCTGTAACATTTACGATTGCATGAATTCATTCATATACATGGTGCAAAGGTTACAAATATGCAGATTTCCAAGTTGGCAAATGAAAAGACTCCTTTCCTAAGAAATGGCTCCTTTCCTACGAAAAAAGTGTTCTTTTACATATTTTGCAAAATGTAGTAAAATTTATGCGATGATAATGTTTAATTGTATTCTGTCGATATTTTTCCACAGGACTGCGCGGGAGGAAGTCATAATAAAAGATTTATTGCTAATAAATTAATAGTTTTTGTGTCTTTGACACCGGTGAACTGAACTCTTTTGACATTTCAATACGGTCAAATATGAAGTCACCATAACTACAATATTTAAGACTACCTATTTCATTCCCCTCATATTTTACTGGGGTTGGGTTTAAAAGTTTTAAATAGCTTCGGCATTGATATATAGGGCATAAAATTAAACCTTTTTTTAAAGCGAAAAGATCTTTTAAAAAGTTAAAGCAAAAAAGGAACAAAAGATCACGCAGATATTTCATGAATGCTGCTCTGTGTATTCCTATATACAGACAGACATGAGGGGTACATGCGGCACAAGTTGGTAACATATTGCGGAGATCTGTTTTTTACATTCGTAAATATAAGTTATTTGAGAAAAAGGTTCATTTTATGATTTTCTTTTAATTTATATACCGCAGATTACATATTATACTCTACTAGGCTGCTCTTCTTTTACCCGTTTGTTCGTGTAGACACATTTCATTGTCATTTTAAACCGCTTCTTCTACGAATTTACATACCTTCCCTGGTTGAACACACCGAATAACGAGAACAGAGAGCATCTTCCAGTAAACCGGCTGCTGCTGGATGAACCTTAAATTTCGGGTTTCTGGCTGGCTTCGGGATTACCTTTTTAACGAATCTCTTTAAAAAGGAACAAGATCTTTTTATTTGTCCAAAAACCTTTTCTGAACTAGTCAACACCATCAATAATGGATGAAACACATGCCATGTCATGCCGTGATGTTAGAGTTGTTGCTGAATTTCTGTATATTGTTGGTGTGTATAACGTACATGTCCGGCAGACAAACTATTTCTCGACGAAGCTGCTGCTGTTGCAGAAAATTTATGGTTACTTATTAGTCAAAAATGAAAAGATCATGTTTCCAGGAATATTTTTCTCAATAATTAAGAAAAGGCACGACCCAGCCGTCAATAATCTGTTTTTTACAGCAGTCTACCTTGGAGAGGAAAACTGCATACTCATTATTATCAACTTTAGTAATAACAACGGCAGAGCAGCAGCATTATGCGCTGAGGAAAATTAACCCAGTCAAACAATCCGATTCGCAATTGTTAAAAAATAAATATTCAGAGAAGGATGATTTCAGCAGAGTAGGTAATCACACAATACAGCTTATCATACATCATTGTATCATCATCGTCGCCGTCAATTTCTCTTTAACCGCTCAAACAAGTCTTTGTTAAAAACAAAGAGGACAGACGATGCGATGGAGATAGTGATTAGGTATACAAGGATGAAGGTCTCTTTTTTTCCATAAAACAACAAAGAACGATCCTCTTCTACTCTTGCTCGTCAGTCGTCATCAACGTCGCATGTTCATGGTTACAATACTAAATATGACCGCAAATACGTACCGTACTGCACATTTTTCGCCCTAATACTTTTTACTCAAGAAACTATTGCAGCATAGCACCTAGCGCAGCGGCAACAAAAACACCATCCATCCACCAGCAGACAAAATATAACTTTTCATCCTTCTAGGTGTAACATCCCTCTCTTCTCCATTCCACATCTGTAAACTACCATTTGCCATAATGTAGTTTACAAGTACATTTACGACTGATATCAGCAATAGTCGTGGCAGAGCGAAACGGATAAGAGAGCGGTACTACTACTGCTGCGTAGCATTAACAGCTTGTATAGAAGCACAATATGTTATTTGGCAGGTTTTTTTAAAAAGTAATTTAGAGGCACTCTTCTAAGAGCTCTCCTATTAGCGAATGGATACTACACAACGATATTTTTTTCTCGAGTAGGCATGTAGTTCGTTTTTGTAGGGACTAAACAACTTAACCAGAGCAGCAGCAGGTTTCGCAGTTTGCCATATGGCAGGCTCCAGATAAGAGAAGTTCTAAACCTCTTATTCTTTTTACAAAAGTGCATCTTTTATTACACATTATTTTATTACGTGTGTCTTGTCTAGTGGTCTCGTCTCATCAACCAGCATTTTCATTTCTGCGAGAGAGCAGATGTAAATGTACAACTTTGCAAGAAATAAATAATTGACACGGTAGTAGTGGTCGTCGTATCTTGTATGACGACGATGTCTGTATGTATGTAGGTAAATGTAAGAGTTTGGTGGATGTTAGCGACGAACAACCACCAGTTTCAAGGTAACGTCATTTATGCTTGTCTAACTTAATCTACCTACATACTAAAAGCGGTACTGGGACATGCGCGCACGACCAACAGGAATGAATCTTTTAATAAGCCACTAAATTTTCGATGAGAATGACTTCAGGCAACTGGCAAGGTGTTGCATTGAAACGAGAAAGCTTCGCCTCGTTTACATTTTTGTATTGCTATTAAACGGACTTCCAGAAGAGTCCGTGCTCAATTTCTGTAGTTGTTTGTTGCAAGGTTTTTATCTACCAAGAAGAGAGAGAGAGAGAGAGGAGGGAGATTGAGAGAGAACTTGTAGTACTGGGTTTGTGGTTTTTTTCTTTAAATGAGGATGACTATGACAGTCTTCTACATGACGTGATGGAAAACTTCAATTTCGTTTTAAGACAGGGATTCTCGCCTTTATGCAAAGTTATTCTAGCGACACGTTAGGCACGAATGTTCGTTACAGATGATTTACTTAGTACGATATATGGTAACTTTGGCGGTTCGCCATCAATTTTTTCCTGGACAAAATAACAAAATAATTGTTAGGGCGACTACCGTTAGTACCCTAACCATTGTCGAATCAACAAATCATGCTTCAGAACTAACAATTCTGGCAAACATACTTAAAAATTTAGCATTGTAACAGCAAGAGCCTTGTCTATAATGTACGTCGCGCTACAAACCCCATTTTCCCGGCGCCCATATTACAATGTTTTAATACAAGGTAATAAATTGTCATGTCAACGTTGATGTTACACACTGGAACGAATAGCACCCTCCGCGGTCGGGATAGTGACATACTTTAAGTAAAGAAGGAACTTATGCAAATCCAGTAACAAGAAAACAGATAATATATTAGGATTACATAGGTATCGATTCCCATAATAGAATTTCAAAAGCAGAGTGTATTTTGTAAAATATCAGAAATCGTAGTCAGTGGATTTAATTTTGTAAACTACTGCCAGCTATTTTGGTGTCAATTGATAGCAAATGAATGAAACTTCAATATTTTTGAACCAGAATTAAGGTTAATCGTCAAAAACTATTTTAATTACTGAAAACATTTTCTCCCTTCCGCAGCAGTAGAACGTGGAGATACGCTATACTTTAAGTTGTTACTTCACGCCATTTCAAACAGTTCCACGTTCCACAATGCAATTCTCAGACTCAGGTTTTCTTGGTTTCTTGAATGTGCACAGTTAACAGTGTGCGCTGCACATGCCCAGCATAATATTCAAGACAACTTGAATCCAATGTTTCAAGTTTGATGAAAATCGCTATGAAGCCAAACATTTTTATTGAGTAAACAGACAAAATAAAGTCGTGTAAGTGGCTCATGATCATGGAAACGAGATTTTCAGTAGGAAAAATAGGCAAGTCGTTTGGTGCAAAAAATGCTTTGTTATTCCCAGTAATGTTTTACGCGGCGCGGACTGTGCCATAGCCATGGGCGATGATGATGATGATAGTGACATCATATTTCAAAGATATCTGTAGTCATATCAAAATTTGGACAACCAAAATTGTGACATTTCAAAATTTTCGATATATTATACTCATTTGTTCCTTAATTTTTTCTTCTATATGTGGTGTTAAGTCAATTAAATTAAAACTTAGTAATTTGGCTGCAGCAAATAATTAGGAACATCAAACAAATTCGTACAAATTCGAACGATGCAATTGTTTGCGTCAGTCATTAACCACACACAATGGCTGGTTCATTGGTTGTGTTAGACCTGAAATTTCAGATATATTTAAGTTTTTTAGCAGTGATCTCATCATTCTAAAAAAATCTCGTATTATCTGGTAAATCTATTCCCCATTAAAAATACACACATATTTGATTTCAATAGAATTGAATCGTAATATGTGAATATCGGAGTCACACTATTTATAAGGCGAAATTATATTTAATGCGTGCGCTTATCAGACCAGTGACGAAGTCACTTTTTGTGTTTAGGTTGTCCGTCCATGCCTCATCATATCTATGTATTTTGAAATTTTCTTTTCGAGAGTTAATAGGGGAAACATTGATTTAAGCCTCCTTATACATGTCCACTACGCCAGAGGTGGACGATTAAATTAATTTTTAACTCTTTTACAGATATGAACAATAAGAAATCTTGCAGATTCAAAGTTGATTTCGGCACTTTTATGTTTCTGTTGTTCATGATTTAAAAAACCTAATGCATAAAAAATTCTAGACTCACTGAATGACAACACTAATCGAAATGAAACTTCACATTCAATTTTTCATATTTTGATCGCTGTTAATTATGATCTCATTTTTACTCAACTTTCAGTCAAAAATTATATTATTTTAACCTATGAAAGCACGATTGGCGTTGACAGAATTTAAAAGGACATCATACAATAAATCGACATTATCTCTCGACTTGGACCATATAGAGATAAAAAACAGAGATAATGTGATCAAGCTCCACCCTGATATAATGGTCAACACACTTGTCAGACAATGAAGGAGGCACGTGATTTAAACATACTTGCCTAACAGCACGTAGGTATTTAGACAATCATTTTGCTGTCCTTCATTTAAACGCCAGAGAGTTATCAAAATTTTGATTAACCGGATGGATTAACTTAAGTGAGAAATGCGGTATTTTTCTAACCGAAATGGAACAAATATATTATTTCCATTTCAAATCCCCTCTGTATTTTGTATTTGTAAATTACCACATTGTGTAGAAAATCGCATTATTTTTTTAAATATCGAAAATACGACTTCTTCTTCATTTTCTCGACGAAGTAGCAGCTACAAATCTGCTCTACCTAAAGAACCGCCTTTCCGTAATACCAACAATTCCACTGCCAAAAGAAAACTATTTATTACAGACAATCTACTTCGTTTGTGAAGCTTGTTTTTGTCTATTCCTTAATCAAAATAGTATATACAACAAATTGCAAGCAACGCATAAATACAAAAAGATATATTAGCAGCAGCCTGTAGTAGGCTAGTTACGGCTATTCTATTGTTATTATTATTTTCTTATTTTCCCCACAGTAAAATGATGACGATGAAGTATCTTGAGAATGTTTACACACAAGGCACATTATAAATTACCAATGGGATATGACATATTCGATAATGCAATTCCACACAATAGCCTTTAAAATATAGGCCACATAATTAAAAACCCTCATTTACTTTTTTATTATTGCCGACTAATTCTTTTTTAATGTTTAAAACCCGATCGAACATGTACACAATATCAGTCACTTTTTTAATTTTCCGCAGCCCCAACATCCACAAAAAACATTTCCTCTATTCCCATTATACTGCATAAAATAAAGAAAGGCATATGGTGTGTCATGTATAATTGGTAAATACACTTGTTCAAACCATATACAAAAATGATTCAAGTGTTTATATTTATAAATTAGGCTTTGAATAATTTCGTACAGCAAAGTGCATGCTACCATGTATTTCACAATACATTTCAAAACTGAAGCGACAAAGTACAAAAAAAATCAAGCAAAACACACCGCCGCGCCGGACACCACATCTGTTCAGCATTTTGCTGCAACGCAATCAAGCCTTTGTGTTGCGCGGAATAACAGGAAGTTTACAAGGGTATTCAGGATACGAGACAAAAAATCGCCAGTTTATTATTTTGAGCGTTCAAAGTTTCTCACGGTACTAGCGCACACAATGCAAATCCATGATGTGTTTCAAGGTACTCACAACTGCTGTACTGCGCCCTGCAAAAAATGGAGTTGGCGAATATAAATAAAATTATAGCTATAGGTTGGAAAATATGGAGTACCAATTTTTCTTTAAAGACTTGGTTACACCATACTGCGCAATAACGTAAATTTTGTAATGGCTAAATCTGGGAAAGGATTTATCTTAGCATAAAGCATAATGCATGAAATTAAGTAAAAAGCAGAGGTACAATCTATCAACTCCTATACATCATAAATACTGATATCCACCTACATCCGTTGGGGATGCCAAACCTAATTACTACGCTTCCATTATTATCGGTAAGCGCTATACAGATGACAGATTTACACTTTTACAGGATAAATTACAAACGTGCAGTTGTTACGTTGCCTTATTAGGAACTATGCAACACCATCTACTGTCTATATTACGTGACTCAACATAGGTTGAATTACGTCAACGTGACAAAAGTCACACATTGTACATTCCATTAGCATGGCCCTTCCTTTGTTTCCATCGTGACTTGTCTGTCGTTGCACTGTTTTGCGTTATTTGTGTCGCTAAAATTAAAACAACATCAATAGATAGTCGAATTGAAGTGTTTATTTCCATTGCGCATGATGTTTCGTACATATATTGGCGAAATGGAATAACAAATGGAATGCACAAATGTAGTAAACAAGTGCATCACATATATACATGGCTGATTATTTGTAAATTGTATTCACTTTACCAATTTTTCATTAATTAACAATGGATAGTAGTACAAACAACTAAAGTACAGGCGTGAAGACGTAAACAAAAATCGTTGGAAAGAAACATCTCACAAGACCTTAAATCTGAGGTTATTAGCACGCACTTTACTATTGTTTCATTTGGCGAGGATTTAGTTGTCAAGATCCCATGTCTTTAGAGCATGGCAGAAACAAAAAAGTTTATCTAGATGCAAACTGCGACAAGTCCTGAAAATTCATCCCGCTTTGAATGGGCATATGATTACAATTCCAGAAGTTTACAACGGTATTGGTTTCTTATGGACATTTGTCCCGACTAAACAAAACTAGAGTGTGAATTCTAAAACACGTATGTTGATGGATTGGTGCGTGCGACATAGGGGCATAGGGGCAACATTTGACAGTGCTAAAGACCCATTGGGTTGGGGTACAGCAAAAGAAAGGTCAGGTCGACAGGATCCACTCAGTTACTATAGCATCCATTTGCGGTACAAGAGCATGGGTGGCCTCAAACAGAGGCAAATTTATTTCGTTGCCTCATGTAATTTTAAGTTTAAAGAATCCTGACCTCAATTATGAGATTCTAGCAACTACATGTAACCTGACAAGTGACACTTGGGTTGGGCCTTGCTACAATATAAAAAATTTAAAAATGCAAAATTACTTCAACTCGTGAAGAAATACGAAATTTGGCGATTACGTTCATAGGAGTTCGCATTTGGTTTGTTTACTGAGTACGGCCACGTTAGTTACATACAACATGCAGAGATGGAGGTGGGTAAAGTAAGCAAAATAAATGCGCTGCGTAGCCCATTATTACCTGGGTTTTATCATGCTAATATATCGCCTCATTAACCGGGTTTTAAAGGGCTGAAGGTTTTTAGAACTCTGTAATATATAATTAACTTGGGCTGTTTTTTCGCGCTCTTTTGATAGATTTTTTATAGTTGTATTGTATGAACGTGTATAAAATTATTATAACCCAATTTTTTCCATTAAACTCACACAACCCACCTGTAGACAACCCATTATAACCCAACCCACGGAGTTTTAGCCAGAAAACCGCAGGTAACACAGAGTCTGACAACAGGTGGAAAAGTTTAATTTTTGTATTATGACTGACACAAACAGATTGATAATTGATATCGATTCACTTTGTCACTTTTTTAAATACCAATGTTTAATATACAAGGTTTATTAAGTGCCACGAAGGGAATACTTTATTTATAAGATCGATGAACATAGATGTTGAACGTGGAATGGTTGGATTTATATACGGGTAAACCATGCATGACTGGTGACTGCGTCCACAATTTTCTTGTCGCTCGATTACCTTGAATTGAAAACGCTTGATCCGATACATTTAAACTTTGGTAAGAACATTCAGACGGTCGTATCTCAAAATTCTATTGGTTTTGGTCTCTCAGGGCGAACCCCTAGGGGGGAACGAGAGGGCAAAAATTTAAACCACATCCAAATGAGCTGAAACTTCACACACGCGTATCAAATATACAACTTTTACTTTTTCTGCCACATATGATATGGTTGGGGTAACCCGTATGGCCGGCGAGGGATTTCATAATGATAAACCAAAACCATATCTTACGTGGTATTACAATCGAAATTAGCAACAGTAGTAACCATTCAATTGCTGTCTGCGGCACTTTTGAAGATTGGTTTATTTATGTAATGAGTTAAGGCCTTTCAAAAGCATAATTCGCATAAAAAGCATAATGAGCGAAAAAAGTATGAAAGGCCACTTGGGTAAGACCCAATTGTTCTGAAAAACAATAT
>JAHZNE010000500.1:0-11559 GCA_027744055.1 Callyntrura sp. NNG-2020
TAAAATATACATGGCTGAATTCAGCATGGCCGATTCTATAAGTATGTACTAAATTTAGCCCATTCTAAGGGTTACAACTGGAGACCCTTCCTTGTTAGTTAAACATATATGGAGTTTCTTAAATAACTCGGTAACCATAATTTGTAACCAATATTGACAATCACCTTTCATGTAGTGCATCTCTTTTCTGTCATTTACTTCCACATCAACCTTTTCTGCACCTACAAATAATGTATTTATTTATTTAATAATGTACCTATAGGTGATTTCGATATGGACGTTATCCTCTTACGATGTTGTGTACGTCAACCCCGTAAAAAAATCTGTTGTAATTATCCTTTCGCCCCATCAAACGCAGCCTAACTACGCATCAGCATGACGGTAACGGTGACGTTCATCGATATACCACACATGCGTTCATACAATACTTCGTGGTGGCATCCAAAGAAACAAGAAAAGAAATGAGACGTGTCGTAACAAAAGAAGACGACAATTTCCCCCCTACAATTTGCATCTGCCCATTCTCATGTAAATTTCCCCGCCTTTGTCCCATTTGTTGCAAGTCTGGTCTCCAAGGCATTTTCCCTTTAAAACAATCCGTATAGTCCCGTTTATGTTCACACCCACGCTATTCCGAATTATAATTACAATTACTTAATCCCATTATATTTTTACCTTGCAAACCCCTCACGTTATGACGCGATTAAGCCATTAACCGTGAAATATAATTACCATAGTTCCCCTGCCCTGCCGCTGCGGCATTACTTATTTCACGCTTCAATTTATCTCTTATTCGTTCCTGTTCCGCCACGCAACATTAAAAAATGCAAAATAATTTTTTACGTCCTGCCGTACTCCTAATGGAATAAAAGCTCCTCCAATATTTTTTTTACTGTTACCATCGCGTTAAACCCCATACAACATATGTAACTCATAAGCGCATTCCAATTAGCACGGCTCCGCTAATTACCGCGTGTTTCATCCATGACTCACGCTTATTAAAACACGTCTTCTCTCTCTCTCTCTCGTATTCTCTCTCTGTCAATGTTCTCGCTTCACACATGAGATGAGGGAGGACGCTCTCTGAAACTATATATTTTTTCCTTTTGCCTAGGCAACAACAAAGTGTTTGTGTGAAAAACTACACTACTGTACTACTTTACTCTACCCCTACTCGCTCTGACATCTGATCGATCATTCATTATTTACCAAATTTACTTTACTCCTGTTCGTGTGTTGTTTGTTCTCTAGGAAACAATACACACACGGAAATTAGTATCTCGTGCATCCCTGTTCGTGTGCTGTGGTAACGTGACGGATGGAAAATAACACGTTAATATTGGTTAGAATTAGTGTCCCCGCGTGTGAGTCGGCAAGACAACAAGATAAAAGAGGGTTTTACGGGGATTAAATTACACGACATTTTTTTGTGTATCGCCCACGTCGGAAAAAAACACAATAGGATAACCACCACCACCAACCCACAAAAGACAAATTATATCTCCACGACTACCCAAATATGGGCTACTGCGAGTGGTGACACGGTAGAAAAAAAGTCGTTAAATTCGAGTTTTGTTGTATCACTCGTAACTCGAAACAATGGACCCTGGCGACGAAGAAGAGCCCCAAGATGATGAAGAGGTGTACTACGACAACGAGGAAGAACAAGACGGAGAAGGAGGAGAGGATGAAGAAGAAGAACCTCAAGAGAGCTATAGCAACAACGATGAATTAGAAGAGGAGGAGGAGGAGAGACAAGAGGAGGAATACAACTACGAAGATGCCGCGCAAGACGACGCTGATCCCCCAACTGATCCTGGCAACGCTGACGAGGATGATGCCGGATCCGCCGGAGAAGAAGATTACGCTGCTGCCGCTGCTACGCGACAATACTACGCGCATGATCAAGCCTCGGGAGGAGGAGGAGCGATGGAAGACGAGGTGTACAAGGCAGATTACGCTCAGCAGCACGCAGAACAAATGGCCGAGCAGGAGATGCGAGACAATCAAGCCTGCTGTTTCCAGGTAAACCATCTCGCCATTTCTAACAGGCTGTCCTAAACAGAATTTTAATATCGAGATTCCGAATATCCGACAACGACGTACTACTACGGTGCTCCTTGCACGCGATCGTTACACGAGCAAATGCACAGTCAATGGTTAGTTTAGTTGCCCCGTTAACGAGCAATATGGGCTTAGCTCTCTCTCAAGAGAGCGTATTAATATCTCTTTGAGCAAACCGCTCTTTGACGACGGTCGGGAATGCAAATATACTCGTCGTAATCTCTCTGACGGTCGATGGTCATTAAATTTGCTAAATAATTTTTATTCTCCACGACAACGCGCAAGTAGCGTAAATTCATTGACGTGTGGTTGTCCTCGAAATTCATCGTGATCATGTTCTTGTAACTTTTCCCACACCTATGTGCATACGCGATCTCAAGTTTAAACGCGTTGCCATGACTACCAAGATCATCTTCTTCATGCTGTGTGTGTAATAATCTCTCGTGTACAGATAATCTCATTAAAAGAGTACGCGAGATAGGGACGAGTTTTGTGCAAAAACAATGTTCTCGTAATGTACGGATTTTTATTGCTTGAGAGCTAGTAGTAGTCATAGTAAAGTACGCGAATACGCGTTAAGAGGATGTGTAGACGAGAAAAGGAGAGAGCACGAAAAGGGAATAAAATATTGAAATAAAAAAAAATAGCAGATGGGTTTGTGTGCATTTGGCTTTTAGAAGGATTGTATACATGTTGGTCTTTTTTCTCTAAACACACAATAACAGGGAAATTATACAGGAACGTGTGCACCAGACACACACGCCATATATACGCTGTTTAGACAGACATTCAAGTACTGCAGTACCCCTACCTTTTACGTTAGGCGCGGTTGTCTGGTACGGCGTCCCTACTGCCGTTTTATATACTCGGTGCACTTGCACTTGCACTACAGGAAATCCTCATCTAACCTTTCAGAGAGAATAAAAAAATATGGCAACCAACCTTGATGGCATGGTAATTTTTCTTTAATCTTTAAATAAATTAGAGATTAATTTTTTAAATAATAAAATAAATAAACCCTACGATTTATTTTAAGAAAATATAATTGCGACGTTTACACGACGTTTAAGTGATTTAATATAAAAGTTAGACTACTATTAGACTAAGATGAAGATCCAAGATACAAAAAATATTCCAAATTACCATAAATTACCAAGTGATTTTCAAAAAATTCCTGTAAAAATGTCATTTTTTGTAGCTTTTAAAAAACACCTTTACACAAACTCCCATAGCAACGCTTTAGTTTCCATGATTCACTATAAAAGTCAGGGAAAATTAAATTCCAGTGTAAAAAAATATTCTAAATTACCACAGCAACATAAAAAAAATTTGTGTCTATCGCCTAAAATCACCAATTTATACACACTCCCAAGGCAACGATCTCGCATCCCTGATTCACTATAACATTAGCATTCACCAAAGAACCACGTCGCCGTGCCTGCAAAAGCACTTATCCTTCCCCTCCCCACCTCGTTACGGCGCTCCCTCCTGTTGATAAACACCCATGAAGCAGCACAAGCAACTTGCGAGCCCTCGTAATAGTCGTAATACGTCGTCATAATACTCCGTCTGTAACACACTCTCACATACGATATTCCTTGTAAATTTCTGTACGTTCCAGTTTTTTTCTCGTTTAATAACATGATGTCACGACGACAACTCGGAAAATGAGTAATCGAGGAATATAGGAGATCTCTCGCAAAAGAACTCCCTTTCCTCTTTTGTGGCTGTCGCTCTCTCGCTCGTATTTCGTTTTTCGTCTTGTTGTGCCAAAACTAACGTGTTCGCAGTCATGCAACATCAAACATCACACCATAACAACACACACGAGATTACACATATTTTTAATTAAATTCACCCGAGCAGCTACAGGAGAAAAGAGGAGAGTGTATGTGTGTGCGCATTTGATCCGACATGCCTGTTTGACAAAGCGTTTTTGATCGTTAAAAAAAATAGATAGACTCTCGTTCTGACGTTAAAACAATTTTGTTCCGTTTTCCCCTTTAATAAACCAAAATCACCATGGCATTCAAGGGTTTCTTCAAAGCGATAAAAAAGGAGGTGACGGGCGAGATCGGGCGCCAGATAGACAAGAAACTGAACAAATTCACGGGCAAGTCGGATAACGATGGCGACTGCCAGGCTGTCAGCATTTCGAACGTAGAGGGCATCCTAGGTAAGCTACAAAGATAAGCTATTATCTTCCTTTTCATTACAAGCTCCCTACGTGTTCTCCTAATTGCGAGTCGACACGATAACGAACGTATCTCGGTTTTTTTAGGATTACTCGGTGGCGGTGGTGGCGGGTCTTCCCAGGATGGATTGCAGAATCTACTCGGCACCATTCAGAGCCTTGCTGGTGGCAAGCTTCCTACCAACGTCGGCAATCTGTTGCCCGGGATACTTAAAGTTGCAGAGATTATTGGGCATGGGGTTAGTTGGTTATCGCGATAATTACTTAATTACGATTTAAAATAAATATCCGGTGTAAAAGTATTCGTGTCACGATGGCAGCGACGTTAGTGAAAATGTTGTTTAAAATGAAGATGGGCGACGACACTCCGAGGACGCAGCAGAACGCGGACGGGAGTTTCGTGGACGATTTCCTGAAAACGATTGTGGGTGGGCGGAAGATTCACGGGAGCAAAGGGAGTCGACGGGCCAAGCCAGTGAATGTTGGGGATGTGAGTGGGGTGTCGCGAGGGGCGAGTTATGCAGGGACCCAGGACTACGCCAAGATTAAGAGCGAGTGTCTGAGCAACGGGGAGCTCTTCGAGGATCCGGACTTCCCCGCGGAGGATGCCAGTGTCTACTTTTCCAGGAATGAAATTGGGGGGTTCCAGTGGATGAGACCACACGTGAGGGATCTTTAATTTTAAGACCTTTGGTGTTGCTACGATAAGTGGTATTGAAGGTTTTTGTGTTTTGTAAATATGGGAAACTTGTGTTAGTACTCCGCTTTTACAGCCTCGTGGGTTGATCCTTATTCATCCGCCTTACAAGTTACACGTGTAATAGGGCGGGATCTGTTGTTTTGTTGAATTAAGTGACACACGTTTGTGTTTGTGTTTTTGCAGGTTTATGCATTCTGAGGAGAAGAACGAGTTCTGGTCTGCACTCCTCGAAAAGGCTTACGCCAAGTTGCACGGCAGCTACGAGGCTCTCAAGGGCGGCACCACTTGCGAGGCACTCGAAGATTTCACTGGAGGAATCACTGAGGTTAGAGGGCGATAGTTATTTAGTCCGTTTTGTTATCAAGCATTAACTTTGGAGTTGTGACGCACAACTCCACAGTTTATCGCTTAAACTCCTACGTACTTGAGGAGTCATGTTGGTGTTGTGCTCGATAACGTGTTAACGTGTCATTAACTAATTAACGCGTAGATGTACGAAGTAAAGACGGGACCTCCAAAACTGTTCGAGATCACAAAGTTACACGGCAGCTACGAGGCTCTCAAGGGCGGCACCACTTGCGAGGCACTCGAAGATTTCACTGGAGGAATCACTGAGGTTAGAAGGCGACAGTTATTTAGTCCGTTTTGTTATCAAGCATTAACTTGGAGTTGTATTGCACAACTCTAGAGTTTATCGATTAGACTCCTACGTACTTGAGGAGTCTTGTTGGTGTTGTGCTCGATAACACTGGTGCTAACGTGTAATTAATTAATTAACGCGTAGATGTACGAAGTGAAGACGGGACCGCCGAAACTGTTCGAGATCATGCAAAAGGCGTTCGATAGGTCGAGTTTCATGGGCTGCTCGATCGAGCCGGATCCTTATAAAACGGAGGCGGAGACTGCCGAAGGGCTGATTCGAGGTCACGCGTACTCCATCACGAGCGTCAGGATGGTCGACATTGAGACTCCTAGAGTTCGCGGGAAAATACCGCTGCTCAGGATCAGGAACCCTTGGGGAAATGAGGTGGGTGATTAATTTTAATTATGTAAAACCGCGGAATGAAGTTATTTAAAGTGATGTGGGCGTGCAGGCGGAGTGGAAGGGGGCGTGGAGCGACGGTAGCAAGGAGTGGGACTTTATCAGCGAAGACACAAAAGAGGACCTCGGTCTCACGTTCGACGCTGACGGCGAGTTTTGGATGAGTTTCAAGGATTTCCAGAAGTACTGGGACAGGCTCGAGATTTGTAACCTCGGCGCCGACACGTACGGCGGGGATGAGGACGACGAAGACGGGAAACGATGGCAGTGCAACACGTTCGAGGGACAGTGGATCAGGGGCGCCACTGCCGGAGGGTGCAGGAACTTTCTAGAGACGTTTGCCAACAACCCCCAGTACGTCATCAACCTGGACAGTCCCGATGAGGACGACGAAAACCAAAAGTGCACCGTTCTTATCGGTTAGACCGCTTACGCCAATATTAAAGATAATTTGAGTTTGTGTTATTGCTAACGTGATGTGATCGTGTGTGCAGCGCTGATGCAGAAAAACCGGCGAGCGCAGCGAAAGTACGGGATGGACTGTCTTACGATCGGGTTTGCGATCTACGCTTTACCCGACCCGGATTCTCAGCCGAAACCCTTGCCAGTGCGGTTCTTCAAGTTCAACGCGAGCGTTGCTAGGAGCCCCACTTTTATTAACTTGAGGGAGGTTTGACAGTCGGTTCAGCCTCAACCCGGGGACATACGTCATCGTTCCCAGCACCTTTGAGCCCAACGAGGAGGGAGACTTCATCATTCGAGTTTACACCGAGTCCACCGTTGAAATGACGTGAGTTTACAATTTTTAATTATTTTCCCCCGTTTCCACGACAATTTTTGAAATTTGTAAAAATTCCGCTTAAAGGGAAAACGACGGGGAGGTAGCGATGGGCGAGGTGGACGACCGTGTCAAGGAAACGGACGACGAGGAGGTGGAGCAGAAGAAAAAAGTGTCCGAGTTTTTCAAAACCGTCGCTGGGGATGATGGGGAGGTTGGTGGATACGCCTTATAGTTTAACCTGCACACGTAGCAGTAGTTTATCTAATCAGTCTCATAATTGACGTAGTTGCCCTAGTAACGATACTAAAACACCAGTGTATATGTAAAACCGTTTGTATAGATCGACTGGAGCGAGTTGAAGGAGGTCCTTGATATGGCCATGCGGAAGGGTAAGACATTTACACCATTTTTTACTCGGGTTTGTCTCTTTGTGCGTGACGTGTGACTTTTTATTATTATTGTTGCATGGCTACGTGCTTTGTATTATTGTCGCGCGCTGTTTTTATATTTCGGTACGTTTTAATGCGTGTGTGTTTTAGTAGCTGTGTTACTTTTTTATTATTTTATGAACAAGCCGCGAGGAAATTTGCGAATTTTTTAAAGATTTTTTTGACAAATTTCCAATTTTCTGCTTTCAAATTTCATACAAATTTTTAGTGATTTCCCGATGTAAGAATTTCCTCGCTGTCATGCAAATTTATTTTATTTTTACATTTTTATTACTGTAAACTATTTTGCGTAAAATTTGTGTACAAATTTATTCTCGAAAAATATTATCACCAGAACGACTCAACAAATTGACACGAAACACGTTTTACAAATTTACACACACCCAAGAAGCGCGAGTGGCATGTAGCATGATATCACCACGAGCATGAATGAATGTTTTTTATCTGTGTTTGTTTATGATGAAATGTGTTTAAAATATTTTGTGTGCTAAAAATTTGTTTGACTACCGTGTTTGTGCCGTCCGCCTCCATCATCCGGTTTTATCTTCTTCCACCACACGTCAACGTCCAATACATCCAACACTTCATCGTTACATTCAACACTTTTTATATTCGTTTTTTTACCTCTCTGCTTTTTTACCGTTTTTTAAATTTCAGATCTGGGTAAGTTTTTTTATCGTTCACATTTCGGGTTTTATCTTATGCGCTTTTATTCTTTGTAACATGCTGTTGTTGCTATGTCGATTTTAATACGGGTGTCGTAATCATTTCAGAGTTCCAGTTCGACGGATTCTCGAGGGATGTTTGCAGGTCCATGGTCGCGTTGATGGACGTCGACATGACCGGGAAACTGGGATTGGACGAGTTCATTATGCTGTGGAAGAGTGTCAGGACTTGGAAGGTTCGAAATGCACTTTTTACTTTTAAACTCCATTTCTGTTTCGCGCTTATTGCGCGTAACTCTACAGTTATGTAGTTATAACTGTAAGAAAATTGAGTTATCCGCCCATGACTCTAAGAGTTAAGTCTATTAACTCTAAAATGTTTTCTGACTTACCCTGCAGAGCGTCTTTAAAATGTACGACCGCGACAGCAGCGGACTATCTGAGCGCGTTCGAGCTGCGTCAAGCCCTCAGCTCTGCTGGGTACAGCGTCAACAACAAGGTGCTTGAGTCCCTCGCTTTGCGCTACGGCGACGCCACTGGCCAGATCTACTTTGACGATTTCATCATGTGTGCCATTAAACTTAAGGCCATGATGGGTAAGTCACATGTGGTTACAACAAACAATTAATTTAATTATTTAAAAATTAATTTAATTAAAAAATGATTTTAAATTAATTTTTTTTAGAAATTTTCCGAGAGCGCTCGGCCGACGAGAAGGAAGCGACGTTCACGCTGGAGGAGTGGGTTCAGAAGACACTCTACTCCTAAGCAACGCGCACGCTGGAGGAGTGGGTTCAGAAGACACTCTACTCCTAAGCAACGCGCACGCTGTTTAAAACTCGTTTATGAACTTTACCTTGGAAACATTATATATAAAGCTAAAGCATAAATATAATTATTAGGCTCCAAAACAATCCTTATGACAAAGCAGGTTGTGATGACGAGGAATTCCTGTACACATGTAATTACTACGGAAAAAAATTTCCCTTGGTGACGGAAGTAACGCTTTTGAAAACACAGAAAAAAAACGATAATCTTTTTTGGTGCTTTGGTAACAATTAAAAAAATAATAGCTAACGGCGTGTACATAAACACTGCACAAAGATAACACTGTATAGAGATAGTTAATTATCAGTATTTTTTCGCGAGATTAAAATTTGACATTTTAAACTAACTACTTATTAAAGCAAAGAAAAGAGATTTAAAAAATACAAAAAAAATTAAATGTAACGTAAACACGCATTTCTGTGGCCTTTAAATCAAGAAACTGATTAACAAGCAAAATAGAGAGAAACAAAATTGCTGTTTATGTAATATTTCTCTCTGTCTGTCTGTCTGCCTCTCGATTCCTTCCTCTTTTTCGAGATAAACACAATATATATAAATGATAATGATTACTTTTACGTAGGTAGATTGTTGCGTAGAGATTATAATAAACTGTAGACTCTGTATAGAAATGCACAATTCCAAGAAATACTAATATTTTCTCTCCCGAAAACTCTCTCGTGTCTTCATCACGTTACTACTAGCGTGTTACCACAACAACGAAAATATATAAATTAACTTTAATTTGCAGTTTATTACGTAGAAACGAAGCAGCTTTAGTGTGTATAAAAAAAGAAACGTTTCAGTGGATCTGAGTTTGAATCACAAAAAAGGACGGGATATATAATCGTTTTGATATTATTATTATAATTATTATTTTAATTGTGATTTTAAATTGTGAATATATTTAGTTTTGCTCTTTGGTACATACGTTGTTATTATTATATTTTTTAGACAAATCATCTTTATCTTGTACAGTCTTTTCCTTCTCGAAAATTTTAACATCACAATAAAGACAATATTTCTGCTTTCAAACTTTAATTTCGGGTTTACTCGTTATTCGTTCACATGACTACAAAAACAATCGCATAAGTTCCCTTGGATAATTACGCTAGTCGATTCCCCACACACACGCCCATGCAAGAGCACACAAAGGCTGGTGTAACGTCCCGCGCCATCTGTGTGAACCTGCGGCACTACCGTAATCGCCGGGAAGCTCAATCCTCTCGTGTTAATGCAGAGGCATCGAGACATACTGTTAGTGAGCGAGAGAAGCACGGTACTACAACTCTGGTCTCTCTGGTTACAAGCAACTCATTCGACCGTATATTTTTTATTCCGGTGGAGTGCTATTGATTAAAGGGGGATTTGAAAATAAATTAGGGAAGATGCAAATCTTCGTGAAGACCCTAACGGGCAAAACCATAACGCTCGAGGTCGAGCCGAGTGACACGATCGAAAATGTGAAGGCCAAGATCCAGGACAAGGAAGGCATCCCTCCAGATCAGCAGAGGTTGATCTTTGCGGGGAAACAGCTAGAGGATGGGAGGACTCTTTCAGATTACAACATCCAGAAAGGTTAGTTAACTAATTGTTTCGACTTGCCTTTTGTGTTTAATTAATTCATTTTATTATAACGCCGTTTCTGTGAAATTGTGAGGCTTAACGCATGGAAGATAGGGTCATCAGTTATCACGTACACGTGACATGGTTAACTTTTCCATTTACCCAAGTATGATGCATCGATATTTTGGCGTTGCGTTGTTCATGGAAACCGATCATTAGATAAACACGTAACCATGATTTAGATGTGTAACAATGTGTGAGTTAAAATTTAATTGCATTTATTTTGTTTGTAGAATCGACGCTTCACTTGGTCCTTCGTCTTCGCGGAGGTGTGATCGAGCCCACCCTGCGTATCCTGGCTCAGAAGTATAACTGCGACAAGATGATCTGCCGCAAGTGCTACGCCCGTCTCCACCCGAGGGCGACTAACTGCAGGAAGAAGAAGTGTGGTCACACCAACAACATCAGACCCAAGAAGAAGCTGAAGTAAGCGGTTAGGGAGGTTGTCACGGGAGTAAAAGCAAGAGGACCACTCCAGGGGATGAAAGAGCACGAGAGAACGACCTTTTCCATCAACATCTCTCCATCACAACGGTTCTCTAACTTAACTTGCGGTTTTGTTACACATTTTCATCTTTTGTGGGGTTTACCTAAATAAAGTAATTTTTCGAGGGGGTGAAAAATTATGTACACTTTGTTGTTTACTCTCATTTCTTTCCCAATATTCAGATTCACGTCGTGTCGGTGATCATACGAGATCGTTTGCAGTACGTTACGTTTTTACTGGTGTGCAGTTTTTGTAGTCATACGCTCATGTCTTGGTGTTATATGGTGTTTAACGGTTTAACTCTAATTTATCCAATATAATTCTAGAGTTTAGATTATTAAACACCTGCGGTCAGGAGTTTTATTTGTGGCTGCAAGTGTTATCGTTATACAAACTAAACGATTTTGATCCATTTTAAAAGATAATTTTGTTTGCAAATATTACCGTTATCTTTCCAGAATCGAAATTTAATTAATGCCAAGTTTACAATAACATGAATTCTTATTCTACTATTGTTGTTATCAGTTGTGGTATCGATCGAGTGATTTAAGACGTAATTGAATGGTTGATATTTTAATTAGAAAATCGAGTCTAGTGGTATCCCAAAATAGCAAGTGTCCAACCTCCTTCCATTTAATTACGTACCCACGTTAATATGATTAGAAAAGCGATAAAAGTATTAAACTAAAGTAGCATGCATTCGTTGTACAGGTATCTTTCGAGTTG
>JAHZNE010000502.1:0-21882 GCA_027744055.1 Callyntrura sp. NNG-2020
TGTTCGTTGACTTGCCTGTAGCGCATTGAAACTTGTTTGCAAATATTCTCGAGCTTTTATTGAACTATATTATCTTGTTTAATTTGATATTGCTTTTGCAAGAATCAACGTACGATTCAGCACGTGCAGATACACGCAACCTATAATGGACAGAAGAAATGAAAATTTAGCTGGTAAAGGACTGCTCTAATTCTAATTCTCCCAACAATGACGTATTGATATTGTATCTAATTTACTTCATATTTTAGTTTCTGACTGCAACAAATGGTATAGAAGCGAAAAGAAATTGAAATGGCGATATGGTACAACCTTATGGAGTCATATAACGTTACATATTATGTTACTTCAAATATGTAAATAATACAGAATTCGAAGCGAACAAATATGAAACATTTTACAAGTTTAGTATTTTGTAACATATACATTATACATCAACGCAGTGTACATATCTATATATGTGGATTTTTTAAATGAGAAAAGTAGCATTACTGAAGACATTCAAAAGAATTCAATTTTGCATGGTTTAAGGCGGACAGTCTTTCAATCTGTCTGGCTGTTGGTTACGATGAATGTGTATTGAGACTTATCTTTTTTGCTCGTTTTTTTGAGATGATGAAAATGATATCAAAATTGAAACAGCGAGAGAGGCAGGACTTGAGAAGTGCTTCCAAAAACTTGTTGATATCACTTTCAAGGATCTCAAGATGGAGAGCGGAGCGGATCTCCTAGAACATCTCATCCAGGCAATTTCATCAGAGAATTCTGAACAACACAAATGTTTCTTCTCGTTCCTCGCTGGAAATGTACACACGCAGCAGAGCAAATTGATAGTATGATAGGAGCACACATAACGCCAAAAGTTATTTTGTGTTGATTCTGGTTTAGAACAATCATTCTCTTGTCTCTCTTCCTAGATCTTGTTAGATCATATCACATAGTTGAATCTAAATGCAGAAATGTGGACATAGAAAGAATAATATGAAGCGATGAATAGATAAGAAAAAAAGATCAAAAACTTTCACGTCTACGTCATCTTCTTCGTCGTCAGCGACAGCAGTCGATGGGTTGCTGCATTTTGAAAGTGGAGAGGAGAGACACATATGGAGTTTTTATTAGAAACAAGGGACGGGGAAGAGAGTGAGAGAAAGCTAACAAAATGAAAAAAAACGCCGGATACAAAAAAGTAATGGCAATACCTAGAAAAGAAATGATTTTATTGGATCTCTTCTCTGAATTGTAAAAATAGCCTAGTCAGAAACCTGTGCGTAAAAATGCAAACAGTATCATAGCATACAAGCAGAGAGTAAGCCTTCTTGCCTGGATTATTTTTGCTGTCGTTGGAAATACCAAGTCATGAAACACCGAAAGAAATTTTGTTACGACGTGTGTGTGTGTGTGTGTGTGTGTGTGCAACGCATACCCTGACTGGGAGTGTAAACGCAAATTCGAACGTAAAACAAATATCAGCATCGCACTTAAATCAATTCAAATTCATTGCATTTATTGCATTGTCTGAGAATAAAATATTCTACGGTAATGTATACGTATAAGGGTAGTCAAAACACAGAGAATACAGCTCAGGGCGGACAGTGTCTACTGGAGGAGTAACGTAATAAAAAAAGTGAATTGAATTTCTTTTGTTCACGTTGTGAATGCCATTTTGTTGGCGGCCGCAGACGTCGCATTTGCAAACTATGCAGTTTGAAGGAGTTGTACAATGCAACTAGGAACATTTTACGGCGTTCCTTGAGCATGTAGTTGGAGGACAATAAACGAAAACACACTTATGCATACGGATGTTTCACTTATGAAAGCTAATACAATAAAATGGCAGTCTTGTGGTGCTTCCACTGACTATAACTCTATAGGCAACGGTTTCCTATTGAATAGTGAGAGGAGGGGGACACATCCTTCTAATAATATTAAATTGCACATTGCACAATATCTTTGCGAGAGTAGCAAAGCTGAAACGAATACCGTATGTACGTATTCTTCATATATATATATATATATATATATGATGCGCCTTTTCCGTGGCTTTTCTTTTGATTCGTTGAAATTGAGTCCAATTCAATTGGTCCACCATCACCACCACCCAGCAAACGCACAAGAATGATGATGCAGGAAGGCAGACGAGGAGAATGACAACTGCCCTTGCTTGTTGGCAATTTGCCATCATTACCATGCCCTGCAATAACCCTCTTTTTCTTTCATATTCGACAAGAGTGAATAGATGAAAAGAAAGAGAAAAGGCTGATAAAAAAAGAGAGAAAAGCTTCTTTACAATTTCTTACAATATGGACTCCCTCTCTCTCTCCGTCTCAGGCAGTCTTGTCGTTCTACATACATGAAAGGAGGAACGTGCGTATAAAAGTGCACACATAATAAAAGTTACGTAAGAAAAGAAGGGGATAGGGGCTATACGCCACCACAAAGCTGAAGAGAACATGCAAGAAAACCAAATAACAAGCCACTGCCACCATCATTGCCACAGCCAATTCAATATACATTCATAAATAATAAATTCTCTCTCTATATCTCTTCCTTCATCATCACATGAAAATGTCGAACGATAGAATCAATTTCAGCGCAGTGGGCGAGTTAGTTTGTATTCATTCCCTATATAAATACATGTGACAACTCTTTTCGCATTCTGCACACTCGTCATCCCATCATCGTGATGATCCATCTGTGTCGTCCAGCTTTGGTCATAATAACGACAACTGGTTCGTCTCAAGTCCGGGCAGGATGCGGGTCCTGTATTCACTGCTATGCGCTGGTGTTGCAAATATAAAAAGAGAATTGTGTCCCATACACAAGACAAGTATAAAAGAGGCTACTACTTTCATCTTTTAACGCTGGCAAATATCTTTTCACACAGAGATAGAGAGAGAGCAAACGACATTCAAGAAGTGTCTTCATTCACTGTTTGTTTACTACGTGGAAGAGGATTCACAGAAAATTTGCATTCTGCATTAGAAACAGTATCGCAACCGCAACAACTGCTTTTCGCGTTTAATTTCTGCATTACAATAGTACATTTATGTAGATCCGTATCAATGACTTATTTTTTTCAATTTACCTTCTGCTGCATCATTGACAGAAAAGGGAATTAAGTAAGAAGCATTTACGTCTACGTGAGTTCAAATGTCCCGCTCCACAGTAGTGCCAGCAATATAATAATGTTCTCTGGTCTGTGACCGAAGAATGCAAACATCTTTTGCACAAAATGCTTTTATTTTACGGCCCACACGAAATTAAGCATACATGTTTAGTGTCCTGGAACAACTTCATTCTTCACCGTCACAGTCACACTCATCATTATCGTCTTCATTGTTCTCACAACACTGACCATTGCAAGAGTGGCTACAAAGATTCGAGGCGTTTTTGCTCTTAACGAGATGCATAATCACAACTGCTAGCGCAAGTAAGGTAGAGAGAGAGGAGAGAGGCATGAAAATGTATCAATCCAAATTCCAGTTTGTCTGAGTATGTTTTACTTGTCTTACATTAAGGATTTACAAGGAGAGGAAGCAGCAAACCCTACTTCAGAGAAATTGTGTGGTGATAGAGGTGGTGGTGGTGGTGTGGATCATTTGTGTTGTGTAATGTTTCTGCAATCAAATGACATCGGCTATTAACGCATTATCGTCATCCTCATCACTATCCTGTTGAAGTCAGGATAAAATTAAGAAAATTAAACTACTTTTTACAATGTAGAAGATGGGGAACCAGGATAAAACCTGTATGGAAGACTGTCAATGTCTCACCTGCCAATTTCGTTTGGGAGATAGAACAACATTGCTTATAACCTGATTAAGCAATACAACATGAACAAATCAATTGAGTCATTCACACCCTTGTTGCTTGTGTGTGTGATAACGCATTTTTGGGAATCCTTTTATTGCTTGACTGATTGGATTATGGACGTTTGTGGACACGGAAGCAGCCAAAATGAGAGAAAATGTTGTGATAAGAAAGTGTTTGCACAAAATGATAACGTATTTCGCTATTTTTCTGCAGTAACTGTACTTATATTTCTCTTGGACTCCATTTATTTATTGAGGCTTACTTATCAAGAGACAGTGTGGTACCGAGAAACTGCGTTTGACGTCAAACGTACTTTTTGCTTGTGGATATTATCACACGATATTATATTTGACAACGGAACAAAATAAATGTTTGGAAAGTAATGCGTTATTGCAAAGCGGGAAGTAAGAGAATGAAACGTGCAACGAATTGGACGTCGGAATACTAAAAGAGACAAGAGAAAATGGAGAATAATAAGCACTCGTTGCACACATGTATAGTTTTATCCAGGTCACAAAGATGTTACGATGATTGATACGGGTACAGAGGACTTTTGAGACCACAATGCGCACTAAACCGAACCATCATGGACAGCTGCGAAATAACGATAATATTGTAGTAAACTATTACATCATGGCTAATACATAGCAAAATACTTTGTCCATTTTATTTTTTCTCCTGCTTAGTCTATCTGTCATATTTAATATATTGACTAACTAGATACACATAATCTAGCGAGTCGCACACGCATGAAAAAGCTAACAAGCAAAAAAATAGTACAATGTATAAGTATATTGTTATTAGTATTATGAGGGGAAAGAGAGCCGACAAAAATATTTGATATGCGCTGCATGGCACATTGCCTCTAGTCCATTTCTTCACGGACAAAGTCAAAGGAAATGCTCTGAGGAGAGATGTTTTATGGGACAATTTTTTATGTGTTTATTTTTTGTCGCAGCAAGAGACCCGCAACAGTATGTATAATCTATATATGCGAAAAAACGTAAAAACCAATATGGAAACGAAAAAATTATTGCACACAATCTGCGTTCCTGAAATGAGTTACTGGGTAGTACCATGCATAAGTATTTCTCTCTCTCAGCGTGTATATTCATGATTGTGGCGGTGTACCACGTGTGGTGAAATGGTAGTAGTTGTAGCGGTTGGTCATCATACCGTACCCTATATTCCACTAACTTATTTCTCCTTTGGCACAAGGCAACTTTTTACTTTTCTTTTTTATGTCGCCTTCCCTTCTTATTACGTGCATTTATATTTCTCTTCGCTTCCTCTCATTTCATTTCTTTCTCTTCCACTGGCAAGTAATAAAATCGACTGGGAAAAGAATCCGACTCGTAATATTTTACGGTTTAATAATCCCAATCTTAGTAGTTCTTTCATCAACAACCGCAGAACAAGGAAAAGAGCGATACATAGAGAGTGAATGAATATTATTATGATGACGAAAAAAATCAATGATGAAAGAATTATCACTGTTTGAACTAGAAAGGGAATACGTGTACAGAAGTAAGCAAGCAAATCCAGCGGAGAAAAATACGAGGATCCATATAAGCCATGTGCCGCTTTTTCTCTACGAGATCTTTCAACTTGTACGAAGAAGCCGACTGTTGAGCCTAATAATAATAATTCTTCGGTTGTTTATAACGCATCAGGCATTGAAGCATGGCACGAAATACTAAAAGGATGATGAGAACGAGCGAGAGAGAGACAGAGCGAGAGAGAGAGAAGTACAAACTTCTGCCATAAAATTATATTATATTATGATGCTCCATGAAAATAATAGAGGAACGAAACAGCGAAAGGAAAAGTTTCGTGTGCCTCTTGTTGAAATGTAAGTCGGCAGATATCTTTATGGATTATGAGTGCGTGCGTAACACGAGCTGTGCAACTAAAAAAACTAACACAAACATAATATATCACAATTTCCAACTTTTATACATAATATGATGATGATGAAGAAGATCATGATGATCATATCATAGCTTCTTAAATTGAACAACGTGTTAGTGCTCTGACTGCAAATACCCGAACACATTACAGCGTCGAGGCAGAGGAACTGTCTTCCATCTTTTTTCTTTATTACATACACCAACTATTACTTCTTGTTTTAGAGTAACTTTGACAGTCAAGGGATAATGGGCGTTAAGATGAGGGCTTAACACAGAAGCATTCATCCTTCTCGCTTACACCCCTCTCTCTCTCTCTCTTTGTAGTTATATCTACTCTCCTTCCTTCTTGTGTATGCCGATCCCGTCAAAATAAATTAATGATGAATGCGCACATGGCTCACCAAGCGGATATACGTTTATAAACACTGGCAACGCTGCTCCGGAATACTAAAAAGATTGAGAGCGAGAGAGAATGAGGAAAGGAAACGGAGAATGCAAACCTAAAAGAGATAGGAAGTGGATTTGCGTAAATACTCCTTTGACACACGTTTTCTCCGAGTAAAAATTGCAAATAAAGCCCTTTAAAACCGAATTCAGTGGTTGCAATAGAAAGCACACACGATTTTTTTCTGACTTTGACTTGCCTATATCCGCCCTAATTTGACTACAGTTCTTCTTTTTCTCACATGCTCTCTCTCTCTCTCCCTCCCTTTTATTTCGTGGCAAGTGGTGTATCAAACGAAGAAGAAAGAGACAAGGAGAAACTAATAACAGCACATTTATCCCCGTCCCATCATTGCCAGTTTTTCTGCCGTGCTGCTGACTAATATCAAGTAGCAACAAAAAATTACACAATATACCACACCACCATACCGTGGAAAATCACCGTATACAATACGCGTGCATATATTTGTAGGGTGAGCAGCTTTGCGTACAATCTTTCATGGAGACACGCGCAGCATTAGACTAGCTTCTTTCTTCTTGAGAAAGAGAGAATAAAGAGTCAATACAGGGTTCCATTATGTACATTTTTTGCAAACCTACTTTTTTCTGGTTCATGCGGCACATGTACACACGCTTTTCTGTATAATATTATCATCTTGCAAAAAAATCTAATTATACAAGTGACTCCCATGACGAGGGCGGACGTTTTTACCAGGCCATTCTTCTCGAGTGACTTGAATGCAATCTCCAGAAGCATCGTCATCATCAGCATCATCGTCATTGGATATAGTAGTTGCAGTACTTGCAAGAAAACTATAACACATTCCCTTCTGCGTGGTGCTAATAATATCCTAATATGACGATGTTCATACATTTTTATTATTACATGAACTTGTTACATACATTAACAGTACGACATGCTGCTTGCTGCCACTATCAATCTTGCTTTTTGGCGCAGCGAGCAAAAGAGAACGCAAGCTGGTGCTACCACTCACTACGACTCTCTGCTGCTATTTAATATAGCACAGCAGCTCAATTTTTTTTACGCTCACCGAATTCAGGCCGACACTCACAAAGACATCAACGAAATAAGTATTTTATTGTGTAATGTCTATTTCAAGATAGAGAGGCCAGGGACGAGGAGAAAATAAGCGCTGATAAACCACGGCAGAGATTCGCTCCTGATTATCATTCAGTTTTGGTCGCTCGCTTTTCTCTTCTTCTTTTTTTTACTTCAATTGCATACATAGTTTAACAACTACCTATTAGTTACAGAAACGGCAGTTATGTGTGTAGAATGTCTCGGTCTTTTTTGTCATTGTGCTGTGCTGCTGCTGTCGTTGCTCGTTCTTTTACCCTTTGGTTCACATCTTTGTAGCAGCCAGGAAGAGAAAGAGGAAAAAAGGGGAAAATATGGTGGATACGGGCCATTCTGCTTTATTCCGGCGGAGTGATACTGTCTGTGCTGTACTTTATGCTCGGTTAAAATTCCCAAAGGGACCCACCGCACACGTTTTCTTTCCGGGACCTTCCACATTAAAAGACATTTTCGATCCTTTGATATGGTAGTGTTGTGAGGAGGAACAGCATAAGATACCCTTATTTCAGGACAGTGTATCCTGGAAAATGATACGGCACTACCCACCTCGGTCTTTTTCTCTGTGCCGAGATATTTTATGTATCCTGATGAACTTTGCTGAATTGAGCCATGACCATGCAAATAATGTAGAAATTACAAGAACGACGACAACGGCGGCAGAACCTTCAGTCTCATACAAGACAACGGATTCGTATTTACATATTCGTATGTGCTTTCTTATACGACGGCCGACAGGGTCCCTTTGGAGAGTATGAGGTATGCCGGTTGGAAGTGTATTGTGTAGACGGAGTGTGCTTTCCTCTTATCAGGAATATTAGTAGGAGACACAATAGTTTGTTTAATTTGTCTAACCCGTGCCTAACAGGGCTGTAAAAGACTCGTGCGTAGATTATGCAGATGTTGTACGTGGGAAGAAGTTAGACGAGATTACACGGAAGAAAGGCCACACGGCCATGCCCTGAATGAACGGTTACGGCTGCTACACCAAACGTTTTGCTACATGTTACCAAGTAGCCTGCATACTCCTCACTGGCGGTGTAAAATGGGAACGCAGGAAAAGACAAGTCCCGTAACGAAGTGCATTAAAGACTAATTTTAATGAGCAGGGGGCGCATGATAAAATGAGAAACAGGGGCAATGGCTACAATGGGGTGCGTTAGGAATGTATGTTAGCGTGAAACCGGGATGAGATGTAAATGGAAAACAAAATCAGTTGGTTTTCGAAACACAAAGGGATTACTTTCACATTTACAGTTTATTGGGTGTGAGGCGACTTCAATAATCCGCTGTGATTGCAGGAATAATGACGTAGCGGAGAAAGTACTGTGAGAATTTTTTGGTAAAATATAACAAGAGCTCATTTAAATAATAATACGGTAAATAAACAATAAGCCCTTGGTGGTACATTCTGACCTTTCACATCGGTATCATACTGGATTAGATACACATTAAAGAATAAACCGCCATTATAAAAATAGTATTATAACATAGAACGAAATTGTTCATCGCGGGGTTGGCCAAATGCGGGGGAAGTGTAAGGGGAGAATGTCTAGATGATATTGTATTAAAGTCCAAAGTATTCCCAATTTGATGGCATTGAGTGGTTTTGAGGATAAGGTACTCACAAACAGACAGACCGACAGACAAACAACACAAGCTCCAAATCATTATTAGCTAACATGTTTTCATTTACATATTAAATATCTAGAACCAGATTGCTATCCGTCTTTATTTATTGTGCGTATACTCTGGCGGTTAAATTTAGGCGGTCTTGAGAGGATTTGTTTAAAAAACTTTGACTTGTCAACTTTCATTAGTCATTTCGACGGCAAGTAATATCACAAGAAATTGCCAATTTTAATGAAAATCCGCTAATCTCGATGATCCAATACAACTACATGTCTACTTCATTTACAACCCAGATATATCTGTATAAACATTATCCCGCAAATTACTTATTCCTTTCGTACAAGACGCATGAAATTTTTAACGCATGCACATTGTTTCAAAATGAAATTGAAAATTGAACGCGCGTCCGTAATGGGAGTGCCTAAACAAATATGTCAGGAAAGATAAGAAAAAGCAACAAGAAAGAATGAATTTTGCGTATTATACACGTTCTACGGTCTCATTTTCTTCCTATTCGTCACCACAAGCTCATTTCGGCCCCTTTCCAATCTCATTTACACATCTCCTCCTCGTCCACATACAACTTGATCGGCAAACGAATAACGATAACGAAAATCGTTTTAAATAAATTGTAGCTGGCAGAGAATTATAAAATGTTTTATTCTGCATTTCATTTAAGCTCGCATAAATATTGTGTGTGTTCAAAGCAATTGCCTTAAACTCAAATTCATCCTGACGGTTCGTTCTTGGTCGTCTTCTTCCTACTTGTTGTTCCCTGCCCATCCCGTCGCTCGTCCGTTGTTATCTTGTGCTTCAATCTGGCATATGCATAATTTGAATTCAAAAGTTTGTACGTACCTGTATAGGTGCAGAGAGATGTACTACTTATTCGTAATACCAGAAAGGGAAGAGAAACGCCACAGAATTGATTTTCTCTCTCCCTCTTTCTGTTTTGTCAGCTCAAGTACGTACGGAAAATTCATTGTACATGGTTTACACAGCTTGTACGCGAGTTTCTTTCTTACATTTTAGAACCCACACAAGCACCGTTGCACATTATAGTAGTAGTAATAAAATAATAAGTACAGCGTAAAATAATATCTATATCTATCCATCCCTCATTTTGTTGTGTTTCCTACATTCTCCTAAATACACCAACTCTTTTAGCTTGTAACAAGGAACATGAAAGACGAACAGATAAGCAATTTATTTGGTTCAAGTGCATCAAAAAGTAGCAACAAGACGAAATACTTGAACAGCAATCAGCCGTCAAAACTGTGTGTGTGTGTGTTTGAGAGAGGGAAGAATGAATATGTTTTTAAAGCGTTCTTATCATTTAACTTAACTATTTTGCAATAACACATTTCTACCTTAAACTTTGTTGGTACATGTCTTCTTGCCGATATGACTTGTGCAGTGCACATCATACTTTATTCTACAGCCGATCCTTCACTTGTTATTCTAGACGCCGCGCCACATGCCTTTTATTACGTTTTCTCCTATGTTGATGGGATTTCACTCTTTTGAACGTGTGAGCAAGACTAGGTCTTTTTCGAACAGCACCAAACTCAATCTTCTTCATCATCCTCATCATCATCCTTCTCCCACTCTCTCCCTCTCTTTTAAATAATTTGAAGCATGTAATCTAAAAATCGCTTGAAGGTCTTCCAAACAACTCAAGTGAAAGCTGAAAGTGTTCCGCGTAATCCGAGTACAGATAAGTAGGTACACAGAATATGAAGGCGCGCACACACCGCTAAAATCTCCGAGTGGCATTAGCGTACTAGCCTGCGATATGATGTCAAATGGCAAACTCATGGTTCAATTCTATAAATTCCACGATAGTGTTGTGACTAATTCCATAGGAGACGGTCCTGTCTTGTTGATGCCTTGAGTCTAATATGGAATGAAGTATGAGGTTGATGGAACTGTGCAGGGGTTGCTGTTGTTTCTGTTTTCTGCTACCATGCATCACCGCCAGATGCTATTTAAGGATACCAAGGATAGAATGTTAATGTCATCGTAATGAATTTCATACTTTACTCTGCTCTGGCAGCGTCGTCGACGACGACGACGACGACGGCGACGAGGAAAATGACATCGATTCGTTTTACTCAACGCGCATTTTCTGCCTGGCGATTTATGTATCTACATGAATATGTATATAAATATAAGTTTCTTGTTGGATGTTCGTCAACCCTTCTGTTTCTTTATGGTCTGAGCTAGAAGTAATTATTACACAAAGTGATGCCATCATGACAATAACTTGCTACTTACGAAACGACATGGTTAATTGTAAGTTTCAGCAGTACTTTCATCTAAACCTCAAGCTGCCACAAGCTCATAGGTCGAACTGCCAAGGAGAAAATGATGTTGGTATGCATGCGCTCATATATGTGTGTTTTGCATATTACACACCATGCAATATACATACCCCTCCTCAGTATTCCCCTGACGAATTAAAGTCCCTTTCCTGTTCCGTTGAATCACATTAATATTAATCATCTTTTACATTGGTTCAGTGACGCGAGATGCAAGGAATTGGGGCAAAAACCAAAACAGTACAACAACTTCTTCAGAGTCAGTAGTACCACTAGTAGTAGCAGGTAGCATGATAAATAAATGAATTTAGTTCGTTTGATGACGATGTGGAACGAACCAGCCAAGTGACAATCCAATATTTTTTCCTGTTCCAACTTTTTTATATGATCATGCCACATTCATTACTCTACATAACAAACAACCTCCCAAAACCTGACTAGGAACGAAATTATTAATAATAATAAAACATTATTACACTTACCCACATATGTATGTATATGTACAACCAAATAGAAAAGTTTATTTCGGTCGGCCCTGACATGTTATTGTCATTGTATTCCATTATTGTATCATACACGCTTACATGGGTAATATGCATGTTCGCCTCTGAATGATGACTTGGGTGAACTCTCACACGAACAACAAAAGTTATGACTACTTTCCTAAGACTAACGAATGAACGCGTATAAAACATGAAAAGAAATGACTCGCTGCTTGTTTGATGGTGAAACCCAGTATAGGTATACTTACATAGCTTGATCGTTGTTTTCTGTGCTCTTGGAGAGACCTTTACTCTCTGGAGTAAATTGGCGATGTGTCATGACTTTTGTGACACATGTACCATCGTGACAATGATCAACTGCTGCTTTGCTTCTGATGAACGTGAAACATTCTATATACAAGTTTGATAATGATGTACACATGCAATCCATTCGTTCTGACAACGATGATGATGATCATCATCACGGTGCTATCACGCTTTTCCTATTTTTACAAAATTTCCCAACCTCCTCTTTTACTCAAATGGATCAATGCGTAATCGGACAAGCTACTGCTTTGTAACGCGGCGGCTGGTGTTGCATGCTAGTCCTTTTACTATGCTCTTTATCTGATGTTGTCGAACCTAATTTAAAAGAGAATCAGAAAATAATAAAATTTTGTTTTTACTATGATAAACTGCTGTCGTCTTCAATAGGAGACAAATTTTTAATCAGAAAGAGGAAAATGAAGTCTGGCACGGGATGTATATGCCTTCAAAAAACAGGCATTAATATATGTAGTGTGTTTAGTGTAATGAGTGAAGGAACATCGAAGTGACAATAAATTTTGGAGTATTGCCCCGTGAAATGCAATATGAAAGAAGCACCGTTCTGCTAGCGGAGCAGTCTCTTTTTATTCTCATCATGTAATACTAAACATGCTTAAATTTTCCTTTTTTACACAGCTACCGTATTTTTTATTTTATGTCTGGTCCCATCCCAGCCGAGACAACTTGTGACAAATAAAACGTACCAGCAAACAAGCAAGCAACGCAACGCTGTGCTACGCCATATAACGTAAAAATGCGCCGTTTTTTATTCATCTATTCATTATTTAAATGTACCAAACAAGTCACAATTTCAATTCATTTGTTTTAATTCGAAAATCAAGTGAGAACTTCCTACACGCAGCAGTGAGTCGCTGGCATGAAAGAAATATCAAGGATAACAGAAAAATGCGTGATCACAGAGTAGCTATTTTATAAATGGATGAATGGTATACATAGCACAAACGGTGTTAACCGCTCAAGTAGGGATACACCTTCTATTTATCCCTCGTCGCGAGCTAATGAGCCATATAGGAAGTTACTACTACTGCTGCGGCATGTCGCGCTATACGCCTCTCTCTCTCTCTCTGCTGATGTTCATCCTACGACGATGCTCATTATTGTATTACACTTGTATGTGTTGGAAAAAGGTTAGCATCAGTCATCGTATCAACATCATCATCATTATTATCATCGTCGTCTTTAAATTGGTACGTGGAATGTGCACATGTACGCAAACTTTTACGATGGCTATACACTGCATACCAAACTGAATGAATGAATGACAGACGTAAGAGAAAAGTTGGGATAGTTTTCTTTTTGGGATGATCATCCTCATCATCATCTCATTTTAATGAGCCAATTTACTTCCAAAACATAACGAGCTATGAAACAGTGATCGATGTCAATAATTTGTATCCTTTACTTCCGCCTACGATCCTCCTCCGCGTGTGCACATGCACGCTCAACTGGCTGGTGGCAATGGGAACTGAATGAAGATGATGGTAAACCCGTGTAAAATGTAAGAAAATGCAAACTCGGATTCTTCTACTGCATACACGCACTCACAAACTTGCTGAAGTGTATGTTTTCTCTCTTTTCTAAATTATCTTCCCCTTTCAGGTTATCTGCACGTTTTTCTTTGCTCCGAGGTACTACTAAAATCCCCAATGATAAAATACTCTTCCAAATTAAAAAGAAACAGCCAAAAACTGCTAATCTTTCTGTAGAAAAAAGTTTTCTTTTGAAAACTTACACATTCATTTCTTTCTGACTCTGTAGAGAATTACATTATAAAGTCTGTTGAGGAAATATTGTAATGAAGTTAATGAAGAAAAGAGCGGAAGTGTGGTGTAGGTGTATTGATGGAAAGGAAAAATACCAATTTTGATCGCTGCAGGGAAAGCAGACTGTATAAGCAGAGTAGGAGGTAAAAGCGATAGACGAAAGTTTGGAAAAGATCTAAGAAAAATGTTCTACTAAAAAAATAGAGAAAACTTTGAAATTGAAGAGAGCGTTTAGTAATCCGCACGTCGCCTTCCCTACACCAACCACAATATTGAAACTGTTTTTTCTCTCTTTTCCTTTATCCATCCATGCAATTTTACATTTTCCTCATTGGCCAGACAATTGAATGTTAGTCATGGACTAGTTATTTCTTGTACGTACCATTCTCACTTTTTGAATTGTACCCATTCATCAGGGCGAGTTGAAGGAAACACGACAAGACAATGAAAGCGCGGTTTGATGTACAAGGAAATAAGTGGGGGAGCGTACAACAACAAAAAGCTGCCTGCCTGTAGAAAACACGCTTCAGTCCCAAAGAAAAAAATCCGCTTCACTGTACAACAATAACACGAGTTTTGGATTTTGTCTCATGTGGTGGTGGGGAATGTGGACTTTGAGAGAAAGCTACATTTTCACCCCCTCCGTTCACAAAATATAACAACAGGCAAGATTTACTTTTCCGGTAGGAACAAGGAGAAAAAATTAATTTTCTTTTGGGTGGTGTGGTACGAGTATGTGGAAAGAATTTTTTTGTAGTTTCGTCAGCTCCCACAAGAATGCTTTCCAATATTGCAATATACACAATATATTGAATATTTTAATATGCGATTCCCTGTGGAAGTTGTATTACATTGTAAATTATAATAGATACAAGAAGCGAGGAGGTAAATGCATAATCTTCTTTTGATCCTGCTTCTCCATGCGAAAGTGTAATAGTATGGTATACACATGTAATAACAAAACCTGTCTGCAAAGCATAAAAATACAGGGAAAAACATCTTATAATCTTGGTGTGATGATGATCCTAGTGATCCAACTGGATTATTCAATAATTCTATAAATATTGCATACATAATACATGGTAGAAGCATGACAAAAATATTTCAAACTGGGAACTTTTCTCTTTCTCTTTATAGGCATATCTAAATGTGCATGTGCAGATGCAGATACATAAAAGAAATAACAAGGACAGCGATGAAATGTACCACACATTTTTCTTCTATTTTAGGAACAAAGCAGGGAGGATCGAGATTAAATGCAAGGATTAAGAGGCAACTTCGTGTACCTAAAGTTACATGTCTTGTTAGTAATTATGATACCGTACCTACTTTCCCTTTATACGCAGCTATTTTTCTTGGTATATTTAGTTGTACACGAAACCCGCTTGTTGTCTTCACTCTGCACAGATATGCACATTACATGCCCTGCATATAAACGGTATACATTTTCCTTTTTTCACCTTCACAGTCATTTTTGACAAGTTTGCAAGTTGCAAAAAATGCTATCGCTCGTTGAAACCTTCCCCGGTATAGTAGTAGTAGTAATCTTGTGGTATGCCATTATTATTATTACTGCATCAAAATGGGAGTGAGTAGAAAAATGCAGAAAAACGTACGTCCAACCATCCATCTATATCCAAACAGTGCTCCACTCACTCAACCACACCACCACCACCACCAACACATCAGAGTTATTTATTATTATGGCACAAAATAGCATACATTAAACTCACGTTGTTGAAGAAATGAGAAACAAGCAACCGGTCCCAACTATCAATTTATACGTACCTTCTACACTTAAAACCTGCTGCATATTATAGGCATCAACAAGGTGGAGGATATTTAGTTTTAGATAGATTGCTGTAACTGCTCCGGCTATATTTGCTGTCTAATAACAAGGTGAAATGGAAATGGCTAAAGAGAGATAGAGAGAGATATATATACCTATACTATATAGTAGAACACAAGTATATTATAAGCACGAACAACTTTACTCTTACATATAATTTTAATAACACACACAAATATAGTCCATTTTCGACCTATGCTCACCATCACACCGTTCATCACATCACATTTATCCTCAACTCCATCCCATAACAAGCTTCGCTCTCAGCCAACAGTAAAGCCTTTCAAAGCTTGTTAGCATGAGGGCGATGAGGGCTAATTTTCAAGCACAATAACAACAACTACACATGCAGCAACAACGACGGAGAGCACAAGAATATGCAATTTTAAAGTCAACTCACACACAATCTATAATATAATATGTAAAATATATAAAACAAACGAAAGCCAACCTGTAAGAAACGTACCATGTTTTAACCGTGAGTGAATAGAGAGAGAGAGAGAGAGAGAGAGAGCGAGGGGTATTTATTTTATTGAATTTTGCATCCTATTATCATCATCGTCGTCGTCGTCATCATCATCATCGTGGCAAGGACCTGCTTTATCATCGCGATACTCGTCTTTTTCTTAAGTAACTCTTAAACAAGCAGTAATAATAATGGCAAATACGTACGTACATTACACTTACACACAATATATTTTGTTACACTGTATTTTCTCTCTCTCTCCTTCTTCGTATTTTTTCCTCCTTTCTTATTTGTCTGTACGACCACTACCACCATCACCTCAACTAACTTATGACATGACATTGTTTCTTGTTTGTCTTCAACTTAAATTTTCTGCTGCTGAAACTAGTTTGCTCAATCGTGATGTGATCGGGTTCATATTATAATTCATATTAAAACTTACCTCTTTCATCTTTTCCTCTCTTGCAGTTTGGTCACTCTGAGCAAGTCGTTGCATCTCTCGGCCGGTAAATACGTTGGGACAGCAGCAACAGCAGCACAACATACCATATTACAATTCGTTGTTGTTGCAAAGAGCAATATATTTTTCTAAGGAATTTTTCCTCTTTTTGACGATGAGGATTATGAACAATTTTTCATTATAATAAATTCTTTTTTTTGTAAAAGGAAGTGCATTCTTGGTGTCTCCAATTCAAAAGGCAAAATACCAACTCTATTTTGCTTGTCCTTGAGAGAACAAAGAGGACACTTGTTTTTATTAAAGAAAAAAAGACGTACGTGTATAACACATCGTTATTTATTAATGGTATTATGTGCGTCAAGCAGGGCAGTGGTAGTACTGTAAATTCCACTGAAGGCAACTACAAAGTTAAAGTTTGACATTGGTGACTTTAACCTTACTGCATATAATTTTTGCCTAGTTTTTCGTAAGCATGCCACCGCCGCCACCAGCATGAGCAGTGAAGTCGATGATGTCGATATGATGATGATGTTCACCTGTGGGGATTTTTTTGCGTATTCCTCTTTTTTCACCGTACGAAGAGAAAAAAAAATCTTTTTGAAAAATAACCACAACTATGCATGCATACTAATATTATGCAGATATGGCAGGTAAGTCGAGGTAGTGCATACATTTATTTGTATAAAAAATATTCAGCAGCAGCAACAAGAACACAAACCAACAACCATCTCAAGTGGAATGGACAGACAAGTCCAATGCACTTCATTTCATCATCGGCATCAACAATGCTGCTGCGGCAGCCACAAACCAAGGTAAATTGAGAAATGAAGAAAGAAGCTTCTTCTTTCCTAGCTGGAAGCTCTGCAAAGAAAATGATAATACAGCGTAAAATTAATAGATACGTAGAAATACAAAGTTCCTTTTTAAAAAATCATCCTCTACTTTCCTTGATTCACACAACAGCAAACAGACACACACACACACACATCACAAATGTTGTCGATTTTCTGGCGTTGCTGATGGAATACAAATGGACAGGAACAGCGAGAAAAGTACACGTAACCTGTAAAGATGGCTATATATTAAGCCAATTGTCGTGTTGTTATATACCTATGAGAAAATAGAGTTTCTTGTCTGTCATCTCATCTTCTCCCCATCACTATCACCACCACGCATGTAATCTTCGATGGAAAGTAGTAATTCGTTTGCATATTATCCTCATTATCATCATCATCGTCGCCGTTATCATCAGCATAATTCAATGATGACCCGTACTTACGTACACACAAGACTGCATAATCATCTCTAGCCAACACCACACCGCTGCTATATCCCACCCCACAAAAAAGACAAGAATTGCTCAAGTGGTGCTCAAGTCAAGTGTGTTGTAGTGGCGATAAAGTAGAGTAGTGGTAGTAATGACGGCTGTTGAAGAAGCAATACCTATTATGATGCAATCTTTAAGAGGATGCAACAGGCGAACAAGATATCTTCCCCAGACACCAGAAAGAAGACACTCACACAAACTAATAAAAATACATCAGTAAAGTACACAAAACAGGGCAGACAAACAACTGTGTACAATGGCTTTTAGGCGATACCTATTTCCATGCAAAACAGCAGAAGAAGAAGAAGACGAAGAAAAAATAAGAAAATCTGTATGCAGACATGCACATGCACATAAACCGCTGCTGCAAATAATAATACCCTTTTTCATTCTGACCAGGCGATAAAAAGGTCCTGACTCTTCTTTTTTCTTCCATATATTCATCCTTAAAGGAAATAAGCCGTCGTCATCATCATCATCATCATTGTTCTCATCAGCTTTAACAACATTAGCAACTTTCAAGATAGAAGGAAAACCCCTCTGTGAAAATTATTGGTGAGGAGTAGAAAAAAAGTCGTGATGTGTTACCGTTGTTGTTGTTGGGCGTATATATAAGGAACGACTTGTTATATGGCCGGGTTGTGCACTTTCTGTGTGTAGTGCGTGCGTCTTTAAAGGAAACATTTTCTTCCCCCCGAGAGAGTTTGTCGTGCTGTACTGTAAAAAAAAGGACAGACGAAAGAGCAAGAAGGCGAAAAAGAAAAGTAAAGTACTTTAGATGTCTACGGTATGCATGTAAAGTGTACTGCATCTTCCCGGGGTCTTTTTTAGTGTGAGTTAGATATATGGTAGGTCCACTCTTTAATGTTTCTCAGCGGTCTCCGCTGCCGTCAACGCTGCTGCGCTGTGGCAGCATAGCAGCTTTTCCGTGTACCACCATTAACTCTATTGCGTTTTTATTGTGTCAGTCATTTTTTTACTCCTTTGCATAATATATAGCTTAAATTATCTGTTATGTGTTGCGACGACCAGAGGGGTCTTCTCTCTTTGCTACACGCCAGGGGAAAAAACGCTGCGCTGGTATGAGCGAAGAAGATGAAGAGTCCTTCGTCATACAGAGTTCTTTGTATAAGCAGGTATTCTTTTACAACTGACGTCTGATGCAACAGAGGAACAAAGGAAATAAAAGGAACTGTACAGAATGCAGTTTAGTGTAGAGGCATATAGTCAATAGTTGCACATGCATTTAGGTATGCATTATTTTTTATTCATAGAGTTATTTATTCACGTACATTTATTTTTTAATGCACCCAACCTCCATAAAAAGGCAGTTTGCATGGCTAAATACAGTAAACGGAAGCCGACAAGTTCGTTCTGGACGAAAGAAAAAACAATAATTTCTTATCGTAAAGCAAGCACACTTCTTTACGAATGGAACACAGGCAGGCCAGCAATATGTGTGGCTTGAGAAACTCGGTGTTGTTCCGAAATAGAGCGGGCGGGCCATGCACAAGTGTCCTTCGTTTTTACCTTTTTTCTGTCATGAAACGAAGACAATCTATGGCGTTATGGTTGTTGGGGCAGAATCATGCCGGCGTGCGATCATGAATTTTCATTGTTAATCTATAACACTGCACTACTATCACATGCAATACTACAACGTACGGAAAGGAGAGAGCTATTTTTTACAAAAGAAAAACGAACTAAAAAATGAACTGCGTGTATTTTTCTGAAATCATGTGTGCATTCCCAAAAAAAAACCTTATGAGTGCCAGTACTATCACCATTCATTATCTCTATATGCAGCTCTTGCGCTACCGGTAAAGTTATCTTACAAGACGTTAGACGAAACGAAGGAACAGGAGGAATCTTAATGGCATATTCATTTCCCACAATAAATTTAAATTTCACAAGCTCATTCTATATCATTTTTACAAACTAGCAGCATTGGAGGCACAAAATGTGGATGCAGTATAAATACCTACATTCTAAAAGATGTTACGGTGCGCCAACGAGCTCCGTGCTCGGTACACAGTGGCCACGTTCATTCCTCCGTAAATTCTTTATGAGGGTTACGTCTTGCGTCGTAAAATTTTAAGTTCCAACAAGTTTGTCGTGAAGCTCATTATTTCGTTAAAACTGGGACAAGTGTAGAGTTCGTAGGAAACTTCCAAAATAGCGTCGTTTTTAGAATATGACGTCGTTCGTACTTGATTTCTCTCCCTCGTACGTTGCAATAGTAAAATGGCAGTAAAATAAATCATTTCATATTGGCAAGGTAGTCACAATAAAACTCACGATGCATTTACCTTCAATATCCTTCCCTCCATCTCAAAAAATCTGAGCAGCACATTACTATTATGACAATGATTATGACATTCGTTTATGTTCGTAATTTATCTACATTATACGATATTGATCCCCCGTTTGGAATGCAGAAAAAACAATAACAATAAAATAATGCAACAACTGAATTTGTGTGGTGGAACCCCAGTTTTCACTTGGGGATGATTTTCACAACCAAAGTGGCAGTAGCAACAAGAAGGAAATGCATCTCCCTTTCTCTCATAGACAACATTGCTGTATAAAGATCAGAGAGTGGATACATTATTCCTACATCACTTCTGACGTAAACATTGTTTCATATGAAGTGAGGGAAGCAGTAAATACGAGTACCAAAGTGGTTTACACGTAGCTTTTAGCGTTATTGCTCTCCCTCTCTCCAAGCAGCTACACTTTTGAATTTGTAATTTTTCTACAACACACAAAGTTTCTTCTTACTTTTTTTCCTGGCTCTTACTTACGAAATACAGGCAATCTGAGGCATATCACTTTTTATATCGTTCCTTTTTCCTCCTCATCTCCCTGACGAGGAACAACTAAACCTCTTGTCTTCCCTCCCTACAGCAGCTACCATATAACTCTTGACAAAAATGCATGCATTTATAACAACAATGCAAGGCAGAGCTCTACAGCTGGTTTCATGTGGCTGCTGGTGGTGGATCCCAACTCTTTACCTTGCAAACTTGCTTTTGGTATTTGGTATATTATGATGATTGTTGGTTCTCTCGTTCGTCGTACACACACTGCTCCTCTACTCTTGACAATGACTGCTGATGTTGTTTGCTTGCCGACGTCGTCGTTGCTTTTTGCTAGCTGCTCTCTCTCTCTCGTCTGTAAAGAAGGGGTTGAATAACCAGATATGATATAGACAGCGGTATAGAAATGGTAGTTGTAATAGAGAGAGACTATATATACAAAAAAGTTACTACAATTGTGTGTGTATGCATGGCGCTTTGCCTGGGCTTTTACACAAATGCGTGTTACGTCTATAACACCAGTCTCAGGTGTAGCTTTGCCCAGACCGGACGTGTTTTACGGAGCACGTCCTTATATTTTGCGCTATTTCTACTACCATTGTTGTTGTTGCGCTTGTTCCGCTTTTATGTTCATCTTCTCCCGTTGTGGATGCTGTTCATGTGTCGAGTGTTTTTATTATACTTACACGAAAGTATCAATATCCTCACACGAAGGAAAAACACAAGAACAAAAACCATATCATTTCACTCGCCGCAGTGCTGCAGGGATTATCGTTATTGTGCCAGGGAGTAGTGGCAATGGGAGACGTGGAAAACAAATGTTTTACAACTTGCCACGTTTCATCAACATCGTCTTCATCTTTGTCTGCCCAACTCCTCAGACTCCACAAGCTTTATTATATATATGCTTACACATGCCTGGTGTGAAACAATTTATAGGGGGGCAGAGGGAAAGTGAATACTCGGTTTGTACCGAAGGACACATGTGAGAACATTACGTGTTGAACTGTGGTTGACTTATTTGGTATTCTTCACCAAAGTCTTCACCATCATCATCATATCCCACAATAGAATTACAACAGCTGAAACAAACAGCTAGTATTTTGTTTCCGAACAAATGATGTTCTTAGTACCACTATATCCACTATTCCTTTA
>JAHZNE010000503.1:0-25079 GCA_027744055.1 Callyntrura sp. NNG-2020
GATTTATTTACTTCCCTCATTTTCCCTTATTTTAGTCAAGTGTTGTAATATGTTTGGATGATTTTATGTACAATGGTTTTAAAAATTCTCTGTTCATGACAGAACTTTACAACATTCAACATCGATAGATAGCACCAGTTAAATAGATAGGAATGTTTAGTTTCTTATAGAAAACTTTTGGTAGTGTCTATCGTGATTATAGAGATGAAATAAGAATTCGCAAAAATGTATAACTGCTCTTGTAGATATTGCCAATCCTAGTATGAAAATGGTCCATCTTTTTAAATCATTTTGGGAATACGCTAATTTGGAAAAATAAATGCTCAAGTTGCCATTATAGACGTTAAGAACGTAAATATGCAAGTACCATTTTACGTAGTACCACAAATTTTAACATAAAGGCAGTCTATAAAATTTACAAAATTAAAGTAACTACGGTTACGAAAGTTACCTTGTTGCCGGGCAATAAACGCAGTGGCTTTAATATTAGAATTTACGGTAGCTTTTTCCCATGTTTATCCAATAAGGACACTACATATTATAATATGATATCTATATACCTACGTATCTTCCCAAGTCGAAAGCGTTAAGGGGCGCTGAGAGTTGAAAACAAGTCAACACAAACAAAACAAGCTGCCCAATGTCAAATTATATACTTCATGACTTCGTTCTATATTTATAATGACATGTAAGGCATCGGCGAATGAGTTATATTATGCTAAAATGAATAAATACTGATTTGACATATGGAGGTGTTTCCGGATTTAAATGTTTATTTGAAATTGCCCATTTCATATTATTTTTAATTGTACGTTCGTCTGACTATATTAATTTATAAATAAATAACGTCAAATTGTTGTTTGTCTTTTGAAGAAACATATTTACCGAGAAGCGGTATTGGTAAACATGTCATTCAACTTTCAGCTTCATCAAAAACTGTTGTCTCAAGTTGTTCCAAAACTATGTTAATTTCATGAAATCTTTGTTTCTCTAAATTGTATTGATTTAGAATTTGAAGGAATGAAATGAAGTTAGAATGACGTTTTGAAATAATGTAATTTTCACTAAAAGATGAGTTGGAGGTAAATTGTAGCATTTACATTAGCAGGTATATAATAATAAAAAATACGAGAACCATTCTAATTTCAAATCGGAGTCACCAGAGTAAATGGTGATAAAAAAACTACGAAATGTGTGCAAGCTAAAACTAATACCAGAAATAGAAAAACGGGCATCCATGTCATATATTGGTGAATTTTATTAGTTGTTAAATGTTGTTATACACTATTATATACATTACCAGCAGTTACTTTAATAAAGTTAAACGTTGAGATTACATATTCGACATCAAAAATATATTCATATGTAAATTTTAAATGTTACTTTTACAAACGTTATCCAACCTTCCTGTTATTGTAAATTAATAGCTTGGCATAAAATTTACAGCACTACTACCACTACCGCGCTTCGATGTTTTTACTAATGTCATTTCCTCAAAGTGATTGCGAGTACGATCAAAACAAGCAAATAGGTTTGAAATGGTTGATGATAGAGATTTTAGTTTGTCAACGTTATCTGCTTAGCACTATTTTATTTTCCATTTTAGATGGTATATACAAAGAATTGTCTAATAAAATATAAAAAACAAAATTACTACAACCATAATTATCACTCATTACTATTTCTATTAACTACCGTCCTAAGACACGACGATTAATAACAATGATTTCAATTTTTCCTCTCTTATCCAACTAAAAGTAAATTGACCGTTTGTCCGTGCACAAAATTAATCAATGTTAATGGTGTACCCCGAACCCCGATCCACATAGTTCAACTCAACATAGATCAACTGGCCAATACGTGCTTTAGTCAGTGTCAAAGAACGGAAAAATTTAATCCTCCAACGTTCATTTTTTTAGCCGGTCGAAGCTTTGTACTGAAGTAAAAACTACAAGAATCATTAATGTTACATCCGGGTTATCAAATTTCTATATTTTATCCAATCAATAGTAAATTGACAGTCTGCTCGTGTGCAAAATCAATCAACTCCAAAGGCGTCCTCCGATCCACATGGCTTACTTGACCGATCCGTGCCTTAATGGGCGTCAAAGAACGGAAAAATTTAACTCTCCAACGTTCATTCCTTAACCGGCCGAAGCTTTCACACTTTATGACCCTTTTTCTTTGTAGTTGGGAGACAATTTGCGATGAAGTATAATACATAAAGGATTGAACTCCAATAACAAAAATGAGAATGAAAGTAGCAGCTACATACCCAATCGAGAATATTACAGCCGCTGGAAGTGATTCTATGCTCCTTGGCAACTTCACTAAAGCTGCAGCACACGCTGACTGGATAACAATTAGTGTCGGTAAAAATACTCCCATTACAGCCGCCTGTTGGATTTCATTCATTAAAAGTTCCAAGTGTGACAGGCTGCCCATTGTCCAATGAGTGAATTCATATTCAATATTATACTAACATTTTCCATCCTCATCTGGCGCTACATGAGTGACCTTAGTAGGTTAATATTTTATTTAATGTGATTTTACCAGGGTATGAATATTAATGTAATCCGAACGAAATTATTTTAAATTGATAATTCGTGCCGCCCACAAAAACTCGACAGAGTCGCTTGTCAATCTACGACGACGCATTGGCTGTTATTTTTGTGCGGCTAGTGACTGGCCGTGGCCGACGACAGTCTATTTTGAACGATTTTCTGACAGCTGAGAACATATATACAAACTGACTATAATTTTCTGATGTAGAAGTACCAGCAAACAACAATTAACCACTGGCAATAAAAAAAATCTGATGCTTAGCATTTATAAAAACCGTTACCACTAAATAACTGGATGCTTGATGGGTGATAATCATGCAACTATACTTATGCTTATTTAATTAAATTTACATGATGTATAATTTGCTTTGCCTGTACAAAACTACATTTTCAGTAACTCTGAGAATTTTATTTCCGATAAAACTGATACAACGTTTTTATACAAAACAATTTGTTCAATTTGCAACATAAATTCTATAAAAATTATAATTTTAATAGGCGTTGCTTATAACAGAAGTAGGTAAAGTACTTTGTTCAACAGAAAGCATCAACATTATCATTAAATAAGTTAACTCGTCTCGAGCCTCGATGGAGTGTAATTTTAAGCAGGTTTGTATTTGCACGTTAATCTATTTTACATTTTTCTAGAGTCTTTCTATAATGCCTCGTTTATACCTTCCCAATAAAATAACCCTGACTAATTGAACAGGACTCTTTTACTTCAATAAGAACTACAAATAGCAACTTATGGCTAACATGGTTATCATAAAGAGGTTTTACCACTGTAAATGTTTTGTTTACCTCAGTTTCTTTTACCGAAATAATCGTTTACCGACTAAAACTGAATTTCTTGGTCCAGTTAGTCGTTTCAATAAAAGTCATCCTCATTTCCTGCCACTATATAAGATTCATATGTAAAGCCTATTTTCTTTGTATATTTAATTGTTAACTGAAATGGACACAACATTGTTCCATTACTGAGCTCCTCAACAATACTTTGACAATTTGTTGCGTTTATTTTATAAAACGTTATTACTAGGGCGTTGCCTTAGCAGCCAAGTCAAAATGTTAAATATTCATTCCTTTATTAACATGTACATAAAAAATTCTGCTAAATCTCACTACTTCCTCACAAAGAGCTATTCTGACGGATTTCTTAGTCCAGTCAGTCATTACAATAAAAGTCAGTTTCATTCCATACCCAAGTACAAAGTTACCTTATCAAACTATACATTTTTAAATTATTAATTGTAAGGGAAGCTTACATTGTTTCCATTACTGAACCTCCCAACTACCCGTTCTTCCCTCCATGACAAAGAACAAAGGAAGGACAAACACCATTGAATCTAGGCTCCTTCCACTTTTTATTACGGGTTAAGTGACCTGACCAACTTTTAGAGAAGCCTACTGTCATTCTTCTCCATGGGAAGTATAAAACTCATAAATTAAAAGTTCATCATTTTTACGCAATGTTAAGTACATTTTAACAGAAGCATTCTCGTAATGATCACTTCATCTCGTGAATACTGACCTAGGTACAATTTTTTAACTAGTAGTACGTCAGCACATTTTGTTCATCTAGGTGATACTAGCATTTTTCTACACTGTAGCTGTTAATTTATAGGAATGTAAACGCTTATCCTATGCGCCTTAACGTCAACTTTCTATCTTTCATCCACAATTCACACTGGCGAGTGGCGAGAGCTCCAACTTTTACGTGGTTTCATATAAGCACTCTCTAACTTCAATGGACTACTACCGGAACACCAAAACTCTCTCTCTCTCTCAGCTCTCAACAAGATGTTCTGTTCCATTTTCCTTCAGATTGTTACGGTCGAATGGATAGAGTGCTGAATCCGTAATTTTGTAGTTTCATCTATTTTTCCGACCACTTCTCAAGGCACTAAAACCTGTTTTCAAATTAGAATTCCTTTGTGAATTAGTCCATAAATAAAAAATATAAATAAACAATATAGTAATTCGCTTGATAATTTAATACCTGTGAATATTTGTCCATATTTCCATCCACCCGAATAGGATAAAATAAAAACTCTACCGTCCTTTTACAGTATTGGCATGTTTTGTTTTTAAAATTTCTTAGATATTGATTCTCTGACATCCCCAAAAAATATACACAATTTTCCGACAAGAATTACGTATTTTTATTTAACCGATTACTTTCAGCAGCAGCAAGAGGTACAATGCATTCTCTCATGCTGCTGCCACTAACAAAATGGAGAGTCAAAATGCCATGTTTTTATCTCACGCATTTTAAACAGCTTATTGTTGTGTTTTGCTGAATGGGTAGTTGGGTTGCTGCATGCTGCGTCTCCACACACTATCGTTTCTCGTGACTGACTATTAATAGTTGAAAAAGGCCAACGTTGAATATACTTCTCTTATAAAACATCCTTGCCTTGTCAACTGTACAGCATCCACAAAAGGCGTACAGGAGGAAGAAAGGATTATTTTTCAGCGAAAATTACAATGACCCATTCAACAGAAGTGGATAGGTAAATTGTCAAATGATTTTTATGATGACTTACCTTGTCGCCTGTATGTAAATACTATTCGGTAATAAAGCAATGCATGCAATGAAATGTATGTGTATGATTTGGGGCAACTCGAAAAAGTGTCTTTTTTCTCCTTGAATATCTCCAAAATGACCGGTTATTTTCGATTTCTAATTAGTTTTCTTATATAAAATTAGACCCTTGTGAATCTATATTGGTTGTCGGAATTAAATAGTATTTTCATATTTTCATTGTATCGTCATTTCAAATTTTTACTCTGTGACTTTTTATCTACTACGATATACTACTACTACCAAGAAATGCACTGTGCGCATTACTTGCTGTCTTGTACTGCACTGCAGATAAACGGAAGTTATGACCAATTATTTGCAAAATGCTTTTATTTTCATGCGAAAAGATCGGATATTTTAGGAACCAGTTGTGCTAAATATGCTTTCGTTTGTTGTGTTTTTGTTTAGAATTATGTGATAATTGATTTCGTAAAACTATTTTACTGAACATGAAACCTTTAATCATTATCACTTTGTAATCAGCATTTTACTTGAAATAGCGTCAATAAGTCTGTGGCCGTGTGCATAAGCAAGAAACTGCTAAAAACGTATGTGTGTCACATGTACGGACATGTGACCTTTGTAAAGAAAATGTTCCCACGCAAGATTTGTACGAGCACGTTCGTTCTCACGTGGGAGACGATTATCTTCTCAAATGCCCGACTGCTCCCTTCTGTTCCATGATGTTTTGCACTAGGCGTGATTTCGTCCGACACTTGAAACAGAATAAGATATGCAGAAATGCCATTCCTGATGTGGAAGAACAGTACATTAAGCAAACGAACGTTTGCCAAGTGTGTGGAGTAGAATTTGAAAGGATTTTAAACCTTCGGGAGCACATTCTTCGTAGCCATGAAAATGACACAAAAATGTTTCCCTGTCCTATTGAAGGCTGTGACCGAAAATTCACAGTGAGCCAAAGCGTGTGGCTTCATTTGCCTCTGCACGTAAAGAATATCTTAACTACCCCTACTCAAGGGTGTGATGCTTGCCAGGAGGTAATGAAGATAGAGCAAATTGAACAACACTTGAAGGAACGTCACAACATCCAAGAGGGGATCAAATGTACCCACTGCGCTTTCTTTTTTACTTCCAGGGAAAACCTGATAGACCACTTGTTTGAACACAGACACAGTAGAAGACTGTTTTGTGATATTTGCAGGGACGGTGGTCCTCGCTTTTTTAGGCATGTGCAATTACGTAAGCACTATTTAGAAGTGCACCAAATTGGGCGGAGGTATATATGTGAGCAGTGTCCAGTGGAGTTTTTTTCTACGCGAGGTCTTCTAGAACATGTTGGTAAGAGGCATTCGTCGGCGTTGATGGAAGGGAATAGCAGCAGTAGTTCTGATATACCGGTGGCTGCTGGTAGAGTGGATAAGGTAGGAAAGATATTTAAATGTGAAGATTGTGATAAGGTATACAAGTCCAAGGTGGCGTTGAAACAACACCAAACATGTCTCCATGGAGCTCCGCAGTTTGGATGTAGGTTTTGTAGAGAGAAATTCCAAACTCGCGCAGCTTTAAGCCCTCATCAGAGGGAGCACATGGGAACCAACAAAAACACGACGATAACGTGCCCAGAGGGAGGGTGTGGCAAGATTTTGGCCCATAAACAGTCTCTAAAGAGACATTTAATTGCAGCACATGGGACGGAAAGGCAGCACGTGTGTGAACTCTACGGAAAGGAATATGTTAGTGGGGACCTGCGTGCTTGTCACACACGATCTGTACATACCGGGGAACGACACTATATGTGTGACGTTTGTGGGGAAGGTTTTACGAGCAGTAGTGTTCTACAGCGCCATAAAATGATACATACGGGAGAACGTCCCTTTGCCTGTGAAATATGTGACCAACGATTTCTGTACAAGGAGGTATTGAAGAGACATGTGGAAGGACACGAGAAGAAAGGAACCGATTTCAAACCAAATGGGCCTATGAAACAAATTCGGAAGAGAGTGCTGATGAAAAGAAAGTGTGATTCGTCCTTATGATTTTATGCAGACATGCAGTATGTATTTATTACTACCCGTTTCCGGTTCTGCTCAATTTTCTTTTATAAAACAATAGTCAAAAATAAAACTAAACAGTTATAAAAAATATAGACAATATCTTTTCATTTCATCTTATTTTCAAATTTAAAGTTTTACACCGTAGGGAAGGGGAACGTTGGTCATTGGTGGAGTATTGACTTGGCGATATTGCATATGAAGCTTTCATTATGCATTGTTGTAAATTGTAATTGCAGTGCTACTTTGTTCACCTGCGTTTTAGACATAGCCACATGTGTGCCGTGTACCTAGCAACAGCTGACTTCATTTGTTTTTGTTACGTTCACGTCACTTTCACTTTCACTCGACTCTCCTCAAGATCTAAAGTGGGTAGGTGGAGGTGCAGTATGAAATCCCAATATCCTACTTGAACCGAGGTGGGTGATAAACTCCAAAAAACTTAGGATGGTGGAACACCATCCACACGGAAAGTAAAACAAGATAGTTTATAAGGTCTAAGGTCAGCTAGAAGATCTACGAAAGACAACTCAGAAACACACAAGTGCCCAACGGGATTGGAGCAATAATTGGCTGGCAAAATGTTCCAAGCTGAAGCGACAATTACTGTGAAAACAGACAAAAAACAGTACAATGTTAGTACGATTGGCCACTGCTTCTTCTGTCTTCGAAAAGTCACCTCCGCTGAAGTAGCAATTTACGTTGATAATAATATTCCGGAATGGACCGACATGCTACAAAATGTTCCGGGTACCAACAGGCACTCCCTGTCTTGTACAACTTTGCTCTCGACACTTAATAAATGTTGGGCTTATCTTCAGAAGGGTGGACAGTGGAATTGGAATGACAGAAATGCAGGAAAGCGTCCTGTGGAATTTGCATCTCTTCCCATAATGTGCCAATATTGTGCACACCACCTGGACACCATTTCTGATCTCATGAGCAAATTCATCGGAGAGATTAACAAACTGGGAAGTATCATGTGTAACTCCAAGCCTGGTGGAATGTATTCATGGAGGGGGGATATGTTCGAGCGAGCTCTGAAGGATACTTCTCTCGTGGAATACCAATCTGTTATCGACACACTCCAGTTTTTGGGGATGCCTTACTTAGCATTACTGGAACAACCTTTCGCCTCCCCATTTATAGGTAATGGTAACAAATATATGGAAAATTATTAAAATTTATTAAAATTAAATTTCCAATAAAGATTTCCAAATCATACATGTTGTGGTGTGCTTATTAATTAGTGAAAATTCTTTAAAACTTCCAATTTCCTGGACCGGTGTAAGTTAAGTAATATTTCCAATATATATAAATTCGATTTAATGTGAATATTTTTAACAGGTTTAAATGAGCAACCAGAAACGGTTCAAGTTCCAGATGCTGGCATAAAAAATGATGATATCAGCAATGATAATCCGGATTATATCAAGGAAGATTACTCATCGTCCCAAAGTGAATGCAGTGACTCATTTCCGGAAGCCTGTGCTACTTTGGTAGGTGATGACCCGCTTGGGAACGACAGCGACGTAAATAAACGTCGAAAGACATTTTCATGTTACGCACGAGAATTAGATACGTACGAAACGAGACAACACGACAATGTAGTTGACCCTAGCAAGCCGACCTGTGCTATTTGTTATAAACAGCTTTCTGATGAGCGTTCTCTTCGTAGGCACATTGCCAGAGTGCATGAAAATGTACGAAATGTAACCCGCTCGTGTGACCTGTGCTCTGCGAAGGTCCCTCGTCAACAAATTTATGAACATGTTCGCGACCATGTTGGAGAGGAGTACATGACCACATGTCCGAACTTTAAATATTGCTTTTCCGCATACTGTTCGGAAAAAAATTTAGCGTCTCATTTACGAACATGCGCGCCCTGCAGAAAGGTTATTCCTGACGTGGAAAAATATATACATCCTTCTCACGTTTGTGAAGTTTGTGGAGAAAAAATTACTAATAGATTCGGCCTTCAGTGTCACCTTAGTCGACAACATGAAATCGGCACAAAAACTTATCCTTGTCCAATTCAAGGCTGTCCAAAGCGTTTTTGTGTGCGACAAAGTGTGGTTCTGCATATACCACAACATACCAACAAAGTGGATATGTCTGAAGACAAAGATCAAGAGTGTGACGTCTGCAAAGAGAAAGTGAAACCGGAGGAAATAGAGCAGCATTTAAAAGACACCCATAACGTTCAGGATGCTCTCAAATGCGTTCATTGTCCCTTTCTCTTCTCCTCTAGGGAGAATCTTATGGACCATTTATTTGAACATCGACATATGGGTCTATTCTGTGACATTTGCGGTGATAGAGGTGCCACATTTTATAAACTTGATCATCTTCGGAAGCACTACTTTACAGCGCATCAGATCGGTCGGAAATTTTTATGTGAACACTGCGACAAGGAGTATTATTCTAATCGGGGCCTGGATAAGCATCTTGCAAATAGCCACACTGCAGTACCTGACAAAAATGACACAAATCCCAGTACTTCCAAGGTAGGAAATATTTCTTCAGAAAAGATGCTTAAATGTGACGAATGTGATGGTGTTGAATACAAGTTTAAAACAAGTTTGATTGAGCACAAAATTAAATATCATGGAGCAGAGCATTTAAGGTGTAAATTTTGCGAGGAGAAATTCCCTAATTTTAATAGTAGGAGCCGTCATGAGATGGAGCATCGAGGTGCCGTCGGCAAAGTGAAGTATCCGTGTCAAGTTGTTGGATGCGGAAAAGTGTACTCTACAAAGAAGATGCTGAACCAACATATATCTTATGAACACGACGGAGTTAAGTCGAACGTGTGTGAGCAGTGTGGAAAGACGTATCCAAGTAAGAATACTTTAAAAAAGCATATCGAAGCTGTACACATGGGCCTACGGAACGAGGGTACTCTGGAGACACTTGGAAGGACACAAGAAGAAGGGTTCAAACTTCAAACCCAATGGTCCCATGAAGCAAATTCGAAAACGAGTGGAAACGAAAACATCTTGAGGCGATAAAATGCATTTGTATGTTCTTCTTCTGTCAACATTTTAAAAACGTGATTGCACATCGGCATCAGTAATACACATAAAGTAGCTTTGTATTCTGGTAAATTTTTTGGAAGGCCTAAATGAATTGTATACTACGTTTAAAACCTATTATAATTTTATATTGAAATATTTAAATACGCTTGAATTACTATAAGTATAGGCAGGATGTGACCGAGTTTTTTTTACATTGAGAAGTTTGCTAAATAAAAGCCCTCCTTCTCCAAACATTTACCTTGACCTGTTGATTTTCACTTACATCGGCATGCTTTTTCAATCACCAGTGTTCAGACATGCAATTTCATGTCAAAATTTAAAATTTTTGAAATTATTATTTTTTGTCCTACCAGAGAATGTAACACAGGTGCCATGTAAAGAGGATTTGAACTACAAGCATTCTATCTAGTTCTAGTATGTATGATTAGCGTACTTAGCACTTTCTTTATGTGGGCGACAGAAGAAAGTTATTAGTCGGAAGGTAAAATGAGTGAGTGCCGCTATGAAAATGCATATAAAAAGGATATAAAATATACCAAGTTGCAAGTACAAAATTTTAACCTCCCATTATGGTTCCCTCCTAACGTTCGACAATCCCCACCTAAACCTTAGTACTTTCTGATACTTTTGACATTTTGAAGTTTGAAATTTTCATCTGGAACCCGAGGCTTGTGCATCTATGATGACGATGACCATTCCAGGACGGAACCTCCTCCAATCTCTATGCTAGGTCATAATTTGTGACGAATCGAATGGACTGTTTCTGTATTTTCAGAGTTTTTTTTACACAAAATATACGTGTTCCATGAACTTAGAATGTTGTGTTGTGATTGTGACTCTCAACTGTTGTCTGCTCTGCAGTGCAGAGTCTGCACGTTGGGTGTACCCATTTTCTAGTTCTTCCTGCAATTGTGCTGGTGCCGGTGCCGAGGAGATCAAACGAGCATTGGGTAATTGGGTTAGTTAGAAGTTGAAGTTGATTTTGAACTTCGTTTGCCTCGATATGACAGTTCAATTGAAAAACTCTCCTTTTTTCATGAAATGATCGCATATTTATCATTATCTTCCCCTTGCATTTTTACGGTAAACTGCAAACTGCACACAATACAAGCAAACACAGAAAAGAATGTCACGCAGGGGCAGCGAGAGATGGTAGACATGCTCAGCTGTTCCTAAGCACATGAATGTGTATTTCTGCTTTGAACTTTCAGTTGCACACGACGGGTACATTTGGAGATTATGTAGAGTAAAAGAGTAGTTGATGCGTGAATAATAAAAATAAAACTCAAAACAAAAGAGAAATTTTTTCAACTGTCACAATATTGTGGAATCAAGCGGTTACCTATTTGACATCATGAAACCAAGTGGTTGCAAGGTTTCAAGAGGAAGAGGAAAGGGAAATAAGAATGTAGGAGTAATTACGCGAAGCAAGAAGGCTTTACCGCCTGAAGAAAAAAGGACAGGAGAAGGTGACCCCGGCACAAAACGAAGTCGGTTGGATGGAATTAGAATGCATGCGACCACTCCACCGGAAGGTGAAACAGTGTCCACGACGTACAACAAAAATGACATTCAATTATTCCAACATTGCCTCTTCTGCATCAGAAAAACCATCACTGACAGCAGTACTGGTACTACCGTCTCTGGGGACTCCAACTTGGTGGAGGATATGTTGCAAGAGGTTCCCTCTGCAGGGGAACTTCCCTCGACGGACGCAAGTTTACTGTGCACACTTAACAGAACTTGGGGCTACCTTCTCCAGGGAGGAAACTGGAATTGGGACCGCGACTTGAATTCGATGCCTGACCAATTCCATTGTTTGCCAAAAATGTGTCGCTTTTGTGCGGAAAAACTGGGTGCCATCGACAGAATGATGGGAGAACTTATCGCGGAAATTAACAAGCTTGGCACTCTCGTACGAGAGTCTCGGATTGGAGGTTTGCACTCGTGGAGGGTGGAACGTTTCGAGCAACTGTTGACGAATACGGTGCCGGATGGGGATACAAGAAGGAAGATACTCACATTTCTGGGAAATTCTTCCATCAACACTGCATCCACTGCACCGAAAAAAAGGACCGCATTGTCTTCCGGTAAATTTTCAGTCTATAATATTAATATTAATTTATATGCTTATGTCGTCGTTTATTATTTTGGTTGCAAACATCCCGAATAAAATTGCATTTTAACGTGAATTATTAGAATCCCGTCGAGGAAAATTAAGGGATAGGGAGAATTCAGAAAATACAACGCCTGCGGAAACTACTATCAACCTCAATATTGTCATCAAAGGAGAGGAGACCTCTTCGTCAGAATGTGACGATGATGGTGATGAAGGTCAAGGGGACTTTGAATGCGACAATAATGATACCGTCGCCTCAACCCCAGATGCAGATAATCTTAATCTGTGCGGAAAATCTGAAGATTCGACTTATGAGTACAAGTTTGATCTAGAAACAAATGAGAAAATCTACAAGTGTATCATCAACAAATGTGGAAAGACAAGGTCATCCACCAGGGCAATGAGACGGCATCATCGAGAAGTACATAACTATCATTACAGAAAAACGGCGACGGTGAAGGACACAAGCTTCCTGTGCATATCTTGCGACACGAAGCTTCCTGATAAAATCACGTTCCAATCCCATAAAAAAAGTTGTAACGGTCGCAGAATGCGCGCTTGTGACCTTTGCCGAACTCGGATTCCGAAGGAGGAAATATACGAGCATGTTCGCGGACACGTGGGAGAATATCTGGTGAAATGCCCAAACCCAGAATGTCAATCTGGGGCATTTTGTACCACCAAGGGGCTTTCTAACCATTTGATTGCAAGTAAAATATGCCAGAAGTCTATTCCGGATTCGCAGGCGGGAAAGTTCCAGGGGAATAAGCATGTCTGCGAGGTTTGTGACCGAGAATTTGATAAAACTACCTTCCTTCGTCGGCATATTCTTCTTTCTCACGAAAATGACGAGAAACCTTTCTCTTGTCCCCTGCAACATTGCCAGAAAAGATTTTCTGAGCGCCAAAGTGTTATCCTTCACCTAAATCTTCATCTGGAGCAAAGACATGCTCCTGGATTTGCAGACAATACTCAAAAGTGTGACGTGTGTCAAGAAAGTATGAGCGTGGAAACGATGGAGGGGCACTTGAAAGATGTCCATTCCATGGAGAACGTGATCAAATGCAGCCACTGTCCGTTCTTGTTTACATCAAGAGAACATCTTGTAGACCACTTGTTTGTGCACAGATACAGCGGTCTTGCCTGTGACATTTGTGAGGGAGAAAGTAGCCCAAAATTTACAAAACACCATGACCTCCGGAAACACTACTACGAGGCTCACCAGATTGGGACTAAGCTACCCTGCGATCAGTGTTCATGGGAGTTCCTGTCGCCGTGCTACCTCCAGCAACATAAATTAAAATTTCACGGGTTAACACGGAAAAGGAAGGGTACAGGCTCAGAGACGAGTACAAATCCAGAAGGTGGAGAAGAGACTGTTGGAAACGTGTTTTTGTGTAAGGAATGTGATGTGGTGTTCCGTACGCAGGAAGCGCTGACAGATCACAGAATAGCAGTTCACGGAAGGGAACCCTGGTCTTGCGATATCTGTCCGGCCAAATTTCCCACCCATTTAGAGCGAAGGCGGCATCAAAAGGAGCATGACAAGTTGGTACGAACGTTCCCATGTCAACAGCCCGGGTGTGGAAGGGTATTCACTAGGAACGTTAATTTAACTCAGCATATCGCTTCCGTTCACGCCGGGGAAAGTCCATTTATGTGTGAGCATTGTGGCAAATCCTTTCCTACCAATTCCTTAACCGCAGCACACATTCGAAGAGTGCATGGATCACTGGGATCAGCGACTCACGGCAAATTCCGGTGTGACGTGCCAGGATGCGAAAAAGTTTACAAAGCCAGACACGGGTTAGCTCATCATACTGCTTCGGTGCACACCGGGGAGAAACCACACGTTTGTGAACACTGTGGAAAAGCTTTTGTTCACAAGGGGACTCTGGCCGTTCATATGAAATATCAGCACACGGACGGACCTTCTTATGTTTGCGATGTTTGCGGGGTTGGATTCAAACGTCCTAAATATTTGGAGTGTCATAAATTGATTCACACGGGGGAACGACCGTTTGAGTGCCAACTTTGTGGGCAGAAGTTTCGGCAGCAGGCGGTGCTAAGTAGACACCTGGAAGGACACGATAAGAAAGGCACCGCTTTCAAACCGACTGGGGCGAGGAAAAAAATTCGGAAGCGGGTTGAAAGGAAACAAGACAACTGACAGTTTTAACGTCCGAATGCATAACGGCGTATGAACATTTTTCAGGGGAAAGAAACTCAAAATTACAAACTTTTTGTATTAATTAATAATTGTACTGCATTTTATTATAAATCCTGGTTGTTCTTAGCAGAAAATAAATATTTTCCAGAAAAGTATTGAAAGTCAGATTTGGTTTCATATATTTTTGTACTATCACTACTATATTGATTGGAGTCCCTCTTTTCGTGGAAGATCTGATGTTGTGATGTTACTGTTACGGTTGTAAGGTGATTTTGGGTGTGGGGGGCATGATTTCTTATTCAGAACCGGAAAATGGTCGCTTGCTTCGGAGATATGTGAGGTAGGAACTTGTATCGTATTGCCCCATACAAGTAAAAACTTTTCATATACTATATTAAAATGAAAATGATTACTGGCACTGGATTGAATAGAGAAAAAACTTTCAGAGAACCTATTGAATACAATATCGTGTATTTTTGCTCATTTTTTTGTATCAGTCCTTCCATCACAACAATCCTTAACCTAACCTAAAAAGCAAAAGCATAAAAGGACAATGTACTGTGTTCAAGGGGAAATACTCTCCACATATTCTTCTCACATTTCATTGTTGAAATTTTTTCCAATGTTTTTTCTTCAAACAATTTTTAAGAAGCAAGATTATTCTCCTTCTAACGCGTTATTGTGTTCATTACCTGAAAAGGGTAGTCCATTCACGCTCTGCTAAAGAGCCTGAGAATAATGTTTTGGAACTGTGAAATCTCTTTGGGTACTTTGGTTAAACTTATAAATTATGTAACCGCTCATACGTATATCATAAAACATGGTTATTTGCAAGTACCTTTGGAAGCATGGAAATTTAACTGAAAATACCATTTTCGTTCCATTTTTAGGTTGGTTCGCAAGCCCCGGTTACATTTGAAACGAAAAATATAATTAGATATTGGACGAGAATTTGTACTGTGTACCTAAAGCTGAAGAAATCTAGAAATCACACAATTCGCAAGATGCTAACAATACATTACTCATGAATAACCGTAAAAATGACTAGTAAATATATAGGTTACAATATTTTATTTATTTACATCATATAAATGCTAATAATATTAATAATAAAGCTGTCAGAACAGTGCCACTCAGTACTAGTGTGCATTGTGCATATATGTCTGCGTGCGACTCATTCGGAAAACTACGACACTGCACTATGATACAATTACAAAGTTCGTACTATTTTGTTTAATTTTAATGGAGTAAAAAATTACAATTTGCATTGACAACACCTTCACTCAAAGATGTACCTTGGCATGACTTGTGACTTAGTCTTACTGAGACGCCTCTTTTTAACAAACACTAATTTCTCTCCACAGAGTTTCATCAAATCCCTAATTTCTGAAATGTCCAGGACCCTCAATGTAGCATCCGGTTCCAAGCCCATTTTCAGCATATGATACCACATTCGAGGAACCAGGTTCTTATTCAAAGGCAACCGTGCGCACGGGTTCTTAGTCATCATTTCTCGAAGTGCCTCCAGTGAATAATTCTTCCAGGGAACTTCACCATACACCAGCTCCCACAGGACGCAACAGACGGAGTATATATCCGAGCAGACGGAAGCAGGTTGCCTTAACGTAATGATCTCTGGCGCCACCCAGTGACGATGTACTGCCAAATGACTATCGCTACGCAGAAGTGGATGCTGACTTTGATGTACATCTTCTTCACTAGCGGCGATGGGGAATAATGTACTCGCAGCATCCTAACTTGGCACGATTCCTTTCCATCAAAAAAATTGAATGAGAGTTCACGAATCCGTGCAGAAATCCAGTAGAATGGATAAATTCCAAAGCGTCGCAAATCTACCAAAAACAAAAAAAAAACAAATTAATAAATGTTTTAGCAAAAAAATTACATAGAGTGCAAGTGCAAGGAGAAGGTTACCTGTGCAATTATATCAAGGACGGAAGGCGCACTAAAAGTCCCAAGTTGGTTATGTAGATAAAAATATAGGGAACCCAAATTAACTTTTTCAAACACCAGAGCAATGGAATCGTAGTTATCCATACAGCAAACAGCTAACAACATTAAAATACTCGGATGTCTTAACGCAGTCAAATAATTCATTTCCGCAATAAGAATATCCGTCATGGCATTTTCCAGCGAGCCTTTTCGAAGTTCTCGGACCGTTACAGGCATTTCTCTCTTCTTCCATATCATTGATACAAATGTGGTAAACTTTCCACATATCCAAGAACCTGACCCAGTTTCTAACATTAAATCTGTGACTCCGTTCAGAATGGGGATTCCAACGACTGATCCACATCGCCAGTCCTGTCCTATTCCATAGTACATTTTTCCGTATCCGACAGGAATTAAGGAATGCTTCAGCACCAGCTGCGAATGTAGATAGATTTTCGAATTGGAAGGAAGGGCCCTGCGCCATGAGGCACGCTTCTGAGGGCCAAAAATTGTTTCCCATTCCGACAAAAGTTCCACTCCATTACATTTAACCGCACAGAGTCGTGCTCCGTCCAACACCTGCTTAATGGCGTTCTTCTTACAATCATCCTGTTGCAAGTTAGTCCAATCTAGAGGCGTCCGCAGCAATCCATCAGTCAAACGGAGATCTCCCCCGTTAACAAGCAGTAGCTTAAGACATTTCGTGCAACCAACGAACGCTGCGGCATGAAGCGAGGTTGACCCATCCCGGCATCGCACATTTGGGTCACTTCCAAACTTCAACAATATTTTAACGATTTTAACTCTTCTTAATAGAACTGCACAAAATAATGGAGACTGTCCGTCCTGATTGTAAAGGTTGACATGGTATCCACGCTTCAAGTACTTTTTAATTTTGCTAGGTTTATTGTCAAACACAGCTATGTGTAGCTTTGTGCTGTGTGGATTTGGATTCGCTGCCAAGGAGGGTCTGCGTATACAGGAAGGGGTTTCCCCGGATAAAGAAACTGTTGAAGCCATGGTGATTGATTTCTTAATTCATACTGGGACAAACAAAAAAACATTTTAAAATATAAGGTTTCATGACTTACATGTACAAACTATTGAAACTATCAAACAACTGGTGTTGCTGATTGTCGTCAAGAAACAAGAGATGTTAATTTTGAAGTTAATATTTAAATGTAGATATACCTATTTTGTCACCTGTTGTTTACGTTATTATTTTCGTCAATTCCAGCGAAGTCCAGAATCTTCAATACGACTCTTTACCACTAACACATCACATATGATATGAATATGACATATGATGACCAAACTGATATTAATAGTCAAAGTTAAAACACGGACTAACATGAATCTTTCCCGCGCCACGTCCTGTCATAAATTAAATGTTTAACCCCCTAACTAATATAAATACGTTTATAGCCAGCTCAGTTATGCATTAAACATGTCCTCCCCTCCCTCACGTCACTTGACTTTCCCTTGTTTACATTTTACACAACTAACATGCATTCTGCTACCTCACTGTGACTGGCTGCAGTCAGTAGAAGGAGACTGATTGTGAGCTAGATTACGGTAATGAGTGGTGGGGTGGGGTCTGGAGTGACCGGTGACCCTGACAGCAAGCACATGCATATTTTTCTAGATTCTTTTTTAAAAAATAATAGCGTAAAATCAACATCTGAACCTAAGACCTAAAATAATACACCGAAAATTTCGATAGGGTCAGGAACGTTTAAAAAACTTTAATTACCGGTTTATTGTATCTTCACATCAATAACCTTTTGTCATGGGCCCCTCTGACTCTGATTTTCTTTACCAATTTTGCTGTGATATTGCTTACAAAAGACCATAATGAATTCAAATTAAACTTACGACCCCCACACTCGTTGTGATACATTGTTGCATAAAATATCCGAGCATGAACTTGGGCATCCTAGCGATGATAATTTAATCAAAGTGAAAAATCATGACCATTTGGGGGGACGTAATAAATCCGATAAAACATCGCCTTCGTTGAAACTTTGCATACATGATCCATGTTCGAAACTTCGAAATGCATTTTCATGCCCCTTTCATCCATTTACCATCCCTCCCTCAGCCAAGGTGATTCCTTGTAGAGGAGCATAAAAGCATCCGAGCGCCCATATTTGAGGCAGATAAAAAACAAACGTTGCGTTGGTGCAAAATTTGATTGAATATTGTTTACGACGTGTACAAATCGAATATCGTAAGAAAATAAGGTAAATGAGTATTACAAAAAAGAAAAAATAATACGACTGCGCCGGGAATCGAACCCGAGACTCTCGGCATCTGTGGGCTAATATTCGTCAGTTACCTGATTCGCAGGTGACATGCTAGCATGTATCGACGTCGATAATAATTCACGAGCGTGTCGAGCGTACATTTTTGTCATTGTCTAATCGTTTCATTTACGATTACGAATCCTTGCATAGACGCACCGCTTACCAGGCCGAGCGTTTTACCAGTAGACTACGCAGCCACCTCATAGAGCTTAGAGGAAAACGAATAGCCTTATACCCTAACACATATAAGCATTTTTGACAATGTGCCCCATTTTGACATGATAGCTGTGATAATTTTAATGCCCAGTCATGATTTGACAGGACATTAAATGATTTACTTAGGGTGCTATGCTAACGCAATTGCACTTTCGATGTCTTTGTAATATATAATTTTTACCCTAATCGGTCAATTAAATTGGCAGACTATTGGAGTTGTGCAGCATAGCAGTAGTAGCATAGCGGTGCGGTACCGGATTTTGCCTTCCCTTGCTACCGATACCGCAGATATTTTATGCAACGACCGCTACCGCAGAAAATGGCGGCGTACCATCTATATGCAGACTATATGGTATCGATATCGTATTCAGGGGGGCAAAGGGACTCGAAAAACATTAAAGATAGAACGAAGAATATATAAAACGGGATAACAAAAAGTACATTGCTGTCTGCCACTTTACCTCAGTCCTGGGTACGCCAAGTAAAAATTGTTTCGTTAAGAATCAGACTAAAATCGTTATTTTGACGATAGGTCCCCAATGTTTGATCCTGTCACATAGTCACATTGCGATTTCTAAAAAGAAATAGAGTAAAGTTTTCCGAACAATGGGACTGGTCGGGTAAAGATAAAATTAACATGATTAGCGAAATGAAAGCTAATAACAATGAATGATGATGAACTTTATTTAAATTTTCAATGTAAAACACGGTGTAAAAAATTCACAAGTATAAATATATATATCACTCAGCAACAACAATAGACAATAAGACTCGCAAATAGTATTTGTCCGATAACGCAAATAATAAATTATACAGTTCACACTACGCAGGAGTAAAGCTCTTCGACAGTTTTAGTGATAAATTACACACATAAGTGGTGTGCACAAAAAGTGTTCAAATGCGTTACGCATATAATTTATGCCCAGTACAACTGCTCTTCCGGATCCGGTCCATTGTATTATCCTCACGATTTTTTCGTTTCCACTCGTTTTCGAATTTGCTTCATGGGACCATTGGGTTTGAAGTTTGAGCCTTTTTTCTTGTGTCCTTCCAAGTGTTTCGTGAGTACCTCCTTGTGTCTAAATCTCTGACCACAAAGATCGCACTCAAACGGTCGCTCTCCCGTGTGAATCAACTTGTGGCGCTTAAGAATACTTGCATTGGTAAAACTTTCCCCACAAATGTCGCACACCTGGTTCCGGAGGTCCATGTGTACAGATTCGATGTGTATTTTTAAACTACCCTTACTTGGATACGCTTTTCCACACTGCTCACACACGTTCGACTTAACTCCGTCGTGTTGATAAGATATATGCTGCTTCAGCATGGCTTTGGTTGAATACACTTTTCCACATCCAGCAACTTGACACGGATACTTTTCTTTGCCCACGGTACCTCGATGCTCCATTTCATGACGGCCCCTACTAGTAAAATTAGGAAATTTCTCCTCGCAATAATTACACTTTAAATGTTCTGCTCCATGATATTTAATCTTGTGCTCAGTCAAACTTGTTTTCAACTTGTATTCAACACCATCACATTCGTCACATTTAAACATCTTCTTTGAGGGAACATTTCCAGCGTTGGAAGTATTGGGAGTTGTGTCATTTTTCTCAGGTACTGCAGTGTGGCTCTTTGTGAGGTGACCTTCCAGGCCCCGGTTAGAATAAAACTCCTTGTCGCAATGTTTACATAAAAATTTCCGACCGATCTGATGCACTGTAAAGTAGTGCTTCCGAAGATGATCAAGTTTATAAAATGTGGCACCTCTATCACCGCAAATGTCACAGAACAGACCGACATGTCGATGTTCATACATATGGTCAATGAGGTGCTCCCTAGTAGAAAAGAGAAATGGACAATGAGCGCACTTGATAATTTCCTGAACATGATGGGTGTCCTGTAAATGCTTTTCCATTTCCTCTGGTTTTACTGTCTCTTTGCAGACGTCACACTCTTGATCTTTGCCTTCAGACACCTCCAATTTCTTTTTGTGTAAATATATATGAAGAACCACGCTTTGTCGCACACAGAACCGCTGTGGACAGGTTGGAATGGGACAGGGAAAAGATTTTGTTCCGATTTCATGATGACGGCTTAGATGACACCGAAGGGCCAGTAAATTTGTAAACGGTTCTCCACAAACTTCACAAACTAGCGAAACAGTCAGGTACTTTTCTACGTCAGGAGTCGCCTTCCTGCAGGACGCGCAAATTCGTAAATGATCCATTAAACTTGATGATAAACAAAAAACGGAAGAGCAGTTACTAAAGTTGGGACATTTGAACAAGTACTCCTCTCCAACATGGGCTCGAACATGTTCGTAAATTTCTTTGCGAGGAACTTTAACAATGCAGAGGTCACATGTTTGGAATGTTACTTTGGTTTTGTTGTGCGTGGTGATGTGTCTACGAAGTCTACCCTCACTCGTCAGTTGTATAGAACAGATGGGGCAGGTCACCTTGTAAGGATTATTGTCAAGGTTGTGTTGTTTAACCTGATGTAATTCTAATCCCGTTGCGTAAACTGCAAACTTCTTTCCGCATCCGTCTATTATGCAGGTATATATCTTTTTTCCTTTGTCGTTCGGGGTGACCACAAAAGTTTTCCCTTCAATCGAGGTATTCGCTAGAGTTTTAAGCTTTAATAAAACATGCTTTGGAATTCCTCCCATCTTATTCACAGTTTGCTGATGCATTTTTACACTTTCTGGCCACTCTACTACTTCGTGGTATCCCTCCACCGGACAGTTGTACGTGTTCCCGTTGGAAGTGGTGGCTTGAGGAGTAATTATAGACGTGGCGTTTTCAGTTGGAGACGTTACCAGATTTGGATTGTGTGGCTGGGTAGGTGCAGACCTTGGTTCCACTACGTAAGGAAGGTCTTTCTGAGCAAGTTTGAATTTTTCAGCGCTGCTGTCCCCAAGGGGGTCCTCACCCAAGTCCTCGGTGGAGGAGTCACTGTATTCGCTTTGCGATGACAAGTAATCCTCTTCTTTGATATAATCAGGGTCATCATTATTACTGTCATAATTTTGCATTTTGGTATCTTCATCGTCTTCACTGGCTTCATCGTGAAAATTTAGTTCGCTACGGAACGACTTTTCTTCTGTCAATTCGGTGTTGGGATCGTTTGCTGGTGTAAGGTAAATATATATTTCCCATAAATTATTTTATGAAATGACAATACGGAGTCATTACAAATATCAGTTAATATTTCACACATATGACTCAATGAAGGCATACTACAATTTCTAAAACACATTAAGTATATTAGTTCCTTACTTGAAATGAAAGATGATGATCCTTCGGTTTCCGCTGGAGTTTCAAGTCGTTCTGGTTCCTCATTTAAACCTGTTAAACAAAAATTCATATATTAAATCATTTATACGATGGAACTTAAACGAGAAGTAATCCATTAAAGGTGCTGCATATTTTTTTTTCATTTCATCAATTGCCAATAAATACAATATATAGCTACACATGTGACATCTAAAATATGAAATGCAATGAGGTGCACCGCATTCATTTGCTAACTACCTGTAAACGATGATGACCAGCTTAACGAGTTTCCGAGGGGTTGTGCCAATCCCGATGAATTAGGTATCCCCAAAAACTCGAGGGTGTCGATGACAGATTGGTATTCCACAAAAGAAGAGTCCTTCAAAACTCTCTCGAACATATCTCCCCTCCATGAATACACTCCACCAGACTTGGAGTTACGCATGATACTTCCAAGTTTGTTAATCTCTCCCATTAATTTACCCATGAGGTCACAAACGGTGTCCAGATGGTGTACACAAAACTGACACATTACAGGAAGAGATGTAAATTCCACAGAATGTTGTCCCGCATTTCGATCGTCCCAATCCCAATGTCCACCACTCTTAAGATAATTCCAACTTTTGTTGAGCGTCGAAAGCAAAGCTGTACTTGTACTCTTTGTCTTGTAAGACAAGGAGTCCCTGTAGGCACACGGAACATTTTGTAGCCCTTCTGTCCATTCGGGAGTACTATTACTATTATCCACGGGAGTTGCTTCTTCATTATTGGAGGTAACTCTTCTAAGACAGAAGATGCAGTGACCAACCGTACTAACTCCGTAAAGTTTTCTTTCTGTTTTCACAGTAATTGGCGTTTCAACTTGGAACATTTTGTTAGCTAAATTGCGTCATCCAGACCAACTCTATGGATTCCTATCACTAAACTTCGCTAAAAAAAATTAGTTTTCGTCGCTACGTTACGTTGCCTTGTCTTCTCTGGTTTGGTTTTGGTAGTAAATGTTCCAATCTATTTGAAATTTGAATTGCAAAACTATTTCCCTTCTAATTATATTCCATCTTGGGTTTAAAACGACGGTATTACTGAAGCTATTTTTTCTTTGACAGTGTTTTTGTCTTAAATTTTGTCCTGATGAAGATTAGAGATTCTATTCGAAAGCTTGACAATAAAAAATTTCCTTTCAATTTTTCCACCAAACAATCCCGTGTTATCTTTCATTTNTCATTTGGTATTATTACTGTAGTTTTACTCACGATAGCCACGACCACGATGGTGAAAGTGAAGCGAACGAACGTTGTGTAAATGAATGAAATGAATTCAAGTCAGCTGTTGCGATGTGAACAGTACACGTATATATTTCTGATCTGTCTAGTCTTTAGTCTAACACCGACACCAATGCAGGTGAATTCTCATTGTTGTGTTTGTGTGTGCGACTAAACTTTCAACGCACAACAATGCAATGCAGTATGCAGTGCAGAATTTGAATGCACGTTTACTGCATTTGCCTGATCTGCCTACGTAAATATCAAGGTGAATTCTGATTGTTGTGTTTGTGTGTGCGACTAAACTTTCAACGCACAACAATGCAATGCAGTATGCAGTGCAGAATTTGAATGCACGTTTACTGCATTTGCCTGATCTGCCTACGTAAATATCTACTTACGAAACTGCAACTACCTACGTAAATATTGTGTGCTTTTGCTTTACTTTCACATAATTTGGTTCGCAGAAAAGTAAATGAGAGCCCTTAGCCCTTCATTGAGATTGAGAGGTAATGAGTAATGACACAAATGACCAGCCACGCTGCTGCGTTCATCGTCGATTGGTTTCATGCAGTTCTCCCATACTTGCATTTTGCATCTCGCTCCACGCGTACTTGTACCCCTTTGTGTCCTCTGTCTAATTGTTATTGCTGGTAGAGCAAGTACATTAAAAATTTGCATAAAATCAAAACTAAATGGATATTACCGAATCTAACTATCAATTTGGATTTTTTATTATCCTGTTTCATATAAGAGAAGCGATCAGAACCGGAAAAAAATTACTCGTTTAGGAGATATTGGGGTAGGAACTTGTATCACGTTGCCCCACACAAGATAAAAACTTGCCATATGAAATAAATGCTTAAAAAATTAAATACTTTTGGATAGAAAAGAACTTTCAGAAAACGTTTTGTTTGCTTTTAAGTTGCTCCGTCATTACAGTTATCTAAGCCATTGTATTTATGAATGTCTTCGTTGACTCTAAATAAAAAGTGTCACCCCTCTTTAGTACACTTTTACTACTACTTAATAGTAGGCCTTTCTGCTCTTAGATCTTTCTAAAAAAATCCGGCATACGTAGCAAAATTGCCATTAAATTTTCAAAACATTATATCTACCCATAGAGGGATATTTTTATGTGGCTCACATGTCGTTTCACCACAAATTTTCTAACATTTTAAGGTATAAATGTAAATGTAGTGGTCGATTTTCCCCTCCAACCTCTAACGCCCCGTGTACATTCTCAGTCCTATATGATGATACAGCAGACGAAGTATACATTCGGGGAGGTTGTCGCAGGTAGCCTTTTATTCCCCGTTTTCTTTCCAATTATAATCTCTGATGCCGCTCAATGAAGATATAATGTCAAATGATGATCGGTACGCATAAAATGCCGATTTCGCTGAACATTTCCGACTTCGCTGAATTGACATTTAGTTTTTAAAATGTTCTAATAACATGTAGGGTCTAAATGGGGGGGTGTTGTGGAAGGTCTAAATGGGATGTAAGGTTTAAGCGGAATATGCTTTGTAAATCCAACTGAGGGTTTGAGTTATGCAAGGATCGGTGTGATG